>CAUYRT010080170.1:0-40403 GCA_963574885.1 Lepilemur ruficaudatus | reverse complement strand
CCCCTTTTCCCTACTCCCCTTTTTTATATAGGTTTCTGTAGCTTCCTGCTGTGAGCTCTGAGATCAGTCACATGATAACAGTATAACCTTGCTTTAAGAATATTAAGGCCATCAAAAAAATCCCAAAACAACAAATGCTGGTGAGGATGTGGAGAGACAGGGACACTCTTACACTGCTGGTGGGACTGCAAATTACTGCAACCTCTGTGGAAAAGAATTTGGAGATTCCTCAAAGAGCTAAAAATAGAATTACCATGTGATCCAGCAATAGCATTATTAGGCATCTACCCAAAAGAGCATAAGACATTCTGTTATAAAGACATCTGCACCCGAATGTTTATGGCAGCACAATTCACTATTGGGAGGTTGTGGAAACAACCCAAGTGCCCATCAATTCAAGAGTGGATTGTTAAAATTTGGTATATGTTTACAATGGAATATTACTCAATTTTAAGAAACGACAGTGAGCTAGCACCACTTATATTATCCTGGATTAAGCTTAAGCCCATTATTTGAAGTGAGGTGACATAAGACCCGAAGAACGGGCCCCACATGTACTTGACATCAAATTGGTACTGACTGATTGACACTATAGTGCTCAAATGGTGGTGGTGTTCACTAGGGATTCGGGGAGAAGGGGGGTAGACCCATATCTGAGGGATGCGGTGAGCACTGTGGAGGGGAGGGGCATGCTTGAAATGTATTTGGGGAAGGGTATTAGGGGTCTCAACAGGGGGAAGGAAATCCTCTAAAACTGATTTATGTGAATAGCTGTACAACTTGGTAAATTTACTAATAATCATTTAATTGTACACTTAAAATGGAGTAAAGGCATGATATGTAAATTATATTTCAATAAAGAAAAAAAAAACATAACTTGGTTGGAAATAAATAAAATTTCCCAGAAAGTATTTTTGCCCATTTGACATAATGGAGGGGCATCTACCTTTAATTTTAACTCATTTTAGCTCATTTGTATTTATTCTAACCTGCTTATAACAGTAAGTTAGAAAATATAGATGTTCAGCAGCAGAGAATTAATTAAAGAAATTATAAGTTACAAAACAGTATGTATAACATACACAAAAGTTATAAAATATAAATTGATTATTATAAATTGAATTTCCTACTGTTGAGCAAAATGTTTCATTTCATGAAAATAAAACAGGTTTAATTTGTTAAAGATAAATCAGAAAGTTTTTTCAAAATCTCAGAACATTTTCTTTTATTTTATTAAGGGATTTTTTTATTTCATACAAAAACAATGCATACACATGTGTTTAATTTATAAGGGGATAAAAATGTAAAGATAATCCATAATTACACATATCAGAAATAATCAGTTAACAAATTAGCATATGTTACTTTTTTCATATATATATGCGTTTTTTACAAAAATGGAATCGTATCAGATGTACTGTTTTATAACCCTCCAAAAATTATGTAGCCCTTTCCTCACCATGCTAGCATGGTAACATAATTAAAGTACTTAATTTATCCTCAGAATGAGTTTTAAGATGGGTTAGAAATCAGTACAGACCATGGAGTACAGTGGAGGGAGCTGGTGAACTCCTGGACTCCCGCAACAGATTAAGGATCCACCCTGAGGTTTGAGTCCTGAGTGCTGTTCTGCACTGGATATGCTAGAAGCAAAGGCACAGTCCTTCTGAGCCTCCAATTCCTTGCCCACCGCATGGGGATAATCATACTCATATCCAACAAATTCTCTAATGAAGGAGATCAAATTTTTAATAGCCTTTGAGTTTTAGAAAAATAGCATCACAGTATTCCATTGTCACCTGGTCATTATTGATATTATTATTATTATTATATTACCTGGCTTTGAACTTGAAGCTCTCCTTTTTAGAATACCTTGGCTGATTGGCCCCATGACACTATAATTACTCCTGGATTCTGTTGTTGTCATTTTTGTTGTTGTTTAAGAATTTATTTATTTTACCTTGTTTAAATAAACATCCTTAATTCTTTTTCATGGACTTTTTAAAACAAATTCTTATGTGGACAGTATGCTATTTCGGGGCAGAGGCTGGTCTTACACTCTTTTGGTATTTCCTGCCGCATCTCTGCTGCCCACCGCCCCCGCCCCCCGGATGCACACCATAGTGATTTTTGCAATGCCCGCGTCTACGTTGGATACTCTGGGTGTGGGGGACATTGTTGTCCCACACAAGCCTCCCTTTGTGGAGGAATGAGAGATACAGGCCACTGAGACTCTTGTGGGACATTGTCCAGATGGGAATTACCAATGCTGGGAAGCGAATTAGGCTGCCAGGAAAGATTGATGCAGCCAGTAACCCCTTGCTCAAGGCTGCCTGAGGCCATTTCAATCAGTAACCTCTGCTAATCTATAACACAAGGATTGAGAAAAGGCCAAAAAATTAACACTAAACCATCCTATTCCCAGCCTCCGCCACAGCCTTTATAATGTCCCCTTACTTAAGAGCGGCCATTCCCTTCCTTGCTCATTTAAGCCAATTCTCTTTATCAAATACCAAGAAATCTGCTCATGGGCACAACCAGGATAATCTTCTAAAATCCAGGTGCTAGCCTCCTGAGGACACATGGGACTTTTCTAAACTAAATAAGATTCTTTCCTCCTCTAACTCTGTGTGTCTCTGTTTCTTCTAATTCTGATTTTAATTCTTCTTCAAAAAATCTTTTTTCCTTCCTCATGAATTCTTTTTTTATGAAATGAACTCAAGTCACCTTTACTAAGAAAATGGTCCATGAACCACACCAAACCTCACTTGGGAATTCACAGGCAGGCGCTGAGGTGGCGGGGGTCTTTCATAAATACGTCAGGACTTCTGTCCTTCAGGACAAACAAACCTGGCCTTCTGTCCCCTTCTCCTCACTCACAACCTTTCAGGATCAGCAAAGACCCAAGTTTTGAAAACAACAGGCGAGAAAACAGGTGTCTTCCGGAGAGCCCGGTGCTTCCCAGATGGGAGAAGCGATTAAAGGGACAGGAAGTGTGACCGGTCCTTGGCAAAGCCGGGGACAGATTGAGAAATGTGCTGTTCTTATGAAAGTGCCAAGGTCATTATTAAACGGATGGAAACTATTGTTCCTAAAAGGCACTTGTACAAATGCGAAACTCTCTTTATGGCCTGTTTAAATTTATCTCAAAACAAAGGGTTGTCAATGACAAGCTGGACTGCTTCCCCACCACGGTTTTAATCTCATACAACACCACGTAAATCTCCAGGCCTCATTCTGAGTGCTCCCTAAGTGGCAGCTGACATCTCCCCCCTACCGTTCCCTCTGTGCGCCTACAGCTCACAGAGACCCCATTTCAAAAGACCCAAAAGTAAAAAGCAACCTTACCTTAGAAACTAGCCCCTAATTCTTCACTGTGAAGCTTTAGAAACAATAACAAAAACAAAGTTATTAGATGTATTTTTCCTCTAGGGTTCTGTGAGGGTCCAACCAATTTAAAAACAACACTGTCAGTCACCTTCCCGCCCCCTCCTTTTCCAGTGTGGATTCTTTATCGCACTGACCTCAACACCTCAGGCTGGCAGGAAAGCCGCCTGGATTCCCGGGGCACATCAGGGCCAGTGCAGGAAGCTACACAAGGTCTGGTCCTGTGTCGCTCCTGGCCTGGTCTGGATTGCTCACGCTCCTTCTTACAAAGGTTGCATGTGACAGAATCTGGTCCCAGACCTTGGGAACCACAGTGACTCCTATCCCCAACATCTGGGTTGAGTGGAAGGTTCCCTAATGCAAGAAGCATAAAGAGGCTAGAGTTTGTGCTTTTAAGAAATCAAAAAGAGGCCAGGCATGGTGGCTCATGCCTGTAATCCTAGCACTCTGGGAGGCCGAGGCAAGCGGATCGTTTGAGCTCAGGAGTTCAAGACCAGCCTGAGCAAGAGCGAGACTCCATCTCTACTAAAAATAGAAAAAATTAGCCGGGCATGGTGGCACATGCCTATAGTCTCTGCTACTCAAGAGGCTGAGGCAGGAGGATCACTTGAGCCCAGGAGTTTGAGGTTGCTGTGAACTAGGCTTATGCCACGGCACTCTAGCCAGGGCAACAGAATGAGACTCTGTCTGAAAAAAAGTAAAAAGAAATGTAAAAGAAACAATGAAGACCCAAAGATGTCATTGTCAAAGTGGTTCTAATGTCAAAACCTAAGATTTGGCTGGGTGCAGTGGCTCATGCTTGTAATCCTAGCACTCTGAGAGGCCAAGGCAAGAGGATTGCTTGAGGCCAGGAGTTTGAGACCAGCCTGAGCAAGAACAAGACCCTGTCTCTACAAAAAAAATAGAAAAATTAGCCAAACATCGTGGTGCGTGCCTATAGCCCCACCTACTTGGGAGGCTGAGGCAGGAGGATCACTTGAGCCCAGGAGTTTGAGGTTGCAGTGAGCTATGATGATGCCACTGCACTCTAGCCAGGGCAACAGGAGTGAGACTGTCTAAACAGCAAACAAAATCTCATGATTTTTTGTACCATCTGGCATTTATAGTCTCCATATACTGGGAAGATTTAAGAGTGCTCCCACTCACAGGCATGAGTTGTACTGGCTCAGCAGTTCCCAAACCCAGCTACCCGTCAGAACCCACTGGGTTGCTTTTTCTGAAACATTAATTCTCAGGTCCTCAGAATGACTAAATCAGAATTTCCAGGAATGGAACATGGATTCTGAATTTTTCAAAGCTCCCTGGAGGGGCCTAGTTGCAGAGTCATGTTCGGAAATGGCTATGCTAGATGACCTTCCATGCATCCTTCCACAACCTTAGAGACCTATATAAGTTATCAAGTTTCCATGGAAAGTATGGCCTGCCTGCACACTCCCAGACACACACACTAAAATGCACTTCCTTGGGAATATGTAAGAAAAAGAAAATGATAAAACAGAAACCCAAATTCATTCCTAATACAAGTAAAGACATTGCAGCCCTGGCCTCCACTTCTGCCCAAGACTCTACCCCAGTTCACGGTGTACCACATTGAGCAGAGAGGGAGAAAGGCAACTAGTTGCAAGATTGATGCTAGAAGTAAGTGCCACTTCATAGACCTGTGCCACAGATGTACACCCCCTCCCCATGACCCACTGTCTACAAGGGTGCCCCATACAACTCTTGAGCTGTAAACTCCTGATTGAGTCTGTGAGAAACAGCATTGCCCTCTCACCTTCTTCAGCCCATGCTCAATTCACGTACACATATGCTGTGCCCGACACAAAGGGCTAACTTCCTCTGGAGAGTGAACTCTCCCAGTGGAACTGCCTCTCAGTTTAACCCAAACCCACGTGGTTCTCCTGCCACAGCACCCAGACTTCAACCCAAATTCAGTACCATTTGGGATGCATGGGGCAGGCTCAATTTATGTTTTAGAGACATCGTTACAGTTTGTGAGCAAAGAAAGATCAGGAATTCTATCATTTGCAAACTGAACTGGATCCTCTCTTCCACCCTATAGCTAAAGTTCATTTCTCAGGCCTCCTCCAAAAAGATGACCAAAAAAAGAAAAGAAACACCAAATGCTCTAAATAGTAAAAGTACTATTACGGATTGGAAAATACAAAAGTTTATTCCCCTTTTCTCCAGGAGCCCACCCTGACCCAGCATGTACACATTTATACACTGAAGGTTAATGTATAAAAAATGCAAGACCAAAACATTATTCTTTTGCCCCATCTCTTAAAGAAGAAACAGAAGGCATGACAATAAAAAAAAAATTACATTATCCAACTTGAGCAGTATAAATCAATATCCATCCACAAAGCTGATTTAACATTAAACCAAAGAAAAACAGTAATAACAGTAATCGTCTAACCTTGGATGGTTCTATTGTTTTGTTCTGTAATAGCAACTTGAAAAACAAATTATTTTATAGGCACCTGGCTCATTATACATTACAAATTAAATCTTCATTTATCTATATGCTCCAAAAAGTACCTATCCATCGCCACCACTTAAAAACACATTGCCCTTCTTTCTAGCCTTGTTAATTTCCAGATGCTAATTAAATTTAAACTCATAAAAATATCTACTTAGCATGCATGACAAGATCATCCTTCAATATCCATTACCCACTGTACATTCCAGCGTATTTACCCACTGTTTCCTGCTTGCATTCTCATCTATATGCCTCACTTTCAGGGGACAGACTGGGGATTTAACCTGGAATTCAATCTCTCTCCCATTTCGATTCCACCCAAGTTGTCCCCTCCACTTGACGCCTTTGTAAGCAACTTTCTTTCAAATTATTGCTGAGAAGAATGACTTCCAGATAATAGCACTTAAATATGGAACAGCAGGATGACAAAGGAATACGGAGGAGAGCTATATTTCAGCCCCTTTTCACCAGTCCATTACACAAAAAGAGAAGACTTTCGATCTCTAGAGATCCACAGTCACTTATTTATTGCCATAAGAAGGCTGACAGACAGTCTGAAAGCCACGCAGATAATGAATGGCATTGCGCATGACCAGCACCTAACATAAAACATGCCACCATCCCACGGGGGCATCCCAAAGGCCTGGGAGAAGATTCAAAGGATCGCTCAGCAGGAAAATAACATTCACAGTCTGTTTTCTCACTAGCATAAGTCCTCACTGGTGGACAAATAGCAGAAGAAACAGAGAGGAGCCCTTCTTCAAGATGGCCCTGTTGGGCTCAGCCCTCTACCTCTGCAGCCAGGTGGCTCTGCTGTGGCCTGCCTTCCCCAGCCAGAGGGGCACTCCCCTCTCAGAACTGACTCTGCCTTCAGAAGCACCTGTCCCACGTAAGGAGACACACACTTCCTTGCCCATTTTTACAGAGAAAGGCAGTGCACCGCCACAGGTACAATTACTCTCTGCATCAGCTTATAAGCAAAGGCTCAACATAAACAAAAACAGGCTGTGATACCCACCTTACCTTCTTGGCACACAAAAAAAAGTAGAGACAGGCACTTCTGAGTCACAGTTCTGCCATGACAAAGACAGCCCTAGCCCTTCAGCCTTGATTACGAAGCTCAATAAACTTTTCTGTAAGAAGGCAGGTAGCAAATAGTTTAGGCTTTGTAGGCTACATAAAATCTGTCACATATTCTTTTTCTTCTGTATTTTTTTAAACCTTTTAAAAATGTAAACACCATTCTTTGCTGGGAAGTCATTCAATAACAGGCCACAGGCCAGATTTGGCCTATGAGCTGTTATATAATTTGACAACTCCTGTCTTATTAATAAAATGTACAGTACAAATTGTTTGAGTTCCCCAAACTCATGTAATATACAGATCCCTTTTAAAGAAAAAATCAAGAATGGAGGTGGAGCAAGATGGCCAAATAGAACCCTCCAGCGATCATTCCCGTTCAGGAATACCAAATTGAACAACTATCCACACAAGAAAACACCTTCATAAGAACCAAAAAGTCAGGTGACTGATCACAGCACCTGGTTTTAACATAATATCAAGGAAAGAGATGCTGCAGAGGGTAGGAAAGACAGTCTTGCATTGTCTACAGAACCCCTCCCTCAGCCCCCCGCAGTGCTGTGCAGAGAGAGAATCTGCGTGCCTGGGGGAGGGAGAGGCAAGTGATAGTGATTGTGTGACTTTGCATGGAACTCAGTGCTACCCTGTCACAGCAGAACACAACACAGGGCATAATTCTGCCAGGGCCCACAGAGGGAGCATTTAGACTAGCCCTGGTGGGAGAAACCCAAGTTCTAGCTGACTCTACCACCAGCTGACTAAAGTAGACGAGGGTCTGGAATAAATTTGACAGGAAGTCAGGCCACAAGAACTGCAATCCTTGGGCAAGCCCTGGTGCTGTGCTGGGCTTGAAGCCCGGGGACTTAGGGTGCACACAACCCAGTGAGACACTAGGTGTGGTAGCCAAGGGACTGCTTGAGTCACCCCTCCTCTCCTCCAGGCAGTGCTGCTTAGGAAGAGACTCCTTCCACTTGGGGGAAGGAGAGAGAAGAGTACAGAGGACTTTGTCTTGCAACTTGGGTACCAGCTCAGCCACAGTAAAATAAAGCACCAAGCAGATTCCTGAAGCCCCCAGTTCCAGGCCTTAGCTCCTGGACAGTGTTTCTAGACCCATCCTGGGCCAAAAGGGAACCTGCCACCCTGAAGGGAAGGACTCCAGTCCTGGTTCACTACCTGTTGACTAAAGAACACTTGGGTCTTTAATAAACATCAGCAGTAGCCATGCAGTAGTTACCACAGGCCTTGGGTGAGACCAGGTACTGTACTGGCTTCAGGTGTGACTCAGTGCAGTGTCAGCTATGGTGGCCACAGGAGTGCCCACATCACATCTCCCCAAACTCCAGACAGACCAGCAGAGATTCCTTCCAACTGGGGAGAAGTGAGAAAAGAGAGTGAAAGGCTCTGCCTGGTAATCCAGGAAATTCTCCCTGATCGTACCCAAGCCTACCAACACAGTGCCTCTAGGAGTCTGCAAGAGTCACAGTGTTACTAGGCTTGGGGCAGCCCTTAGTGCTGATACAGCTGCAGTGACCAAAGATCTAAATCACAACATTCGATTCCCATGAATATATGGAAAGCCTTCTCAAGGAGGACAGATATAAACAAGCCCAGACTGCAAAGATTGGAATAAACACCTAACTCTTAAATGCCCACACATCAACAAACATCCACAAGCATCAAGAGCATCCAGGAAAACACTACCTCACAAAACAAAGTAAATAAGACACCAGTGACCAATCCCAGAGTAACAGAAATATGTGACCTTTCAGATGGAGAATTCAAAATAGCTGTTTTAAGGAAGCTCAATGAACTTCAAGATAATACAGAAAAAGAATTCCTCAGAGTTCTACCAGAGAAACTTAACAAAGAGATTGAAATAATTTTTAAAAATCAAGAAGAAATTTTGAAGCTAATATATTCAGTTGACAAACTGAAAAATACATCAGAGCCTCTCAACAGTAGAACTGATCAAGTAGAAGAAATAATTAGTGAGTTTGAACACAGGGCTACATAAAAATATATAGTCGTAGAAGAAAAAAGAATGAAACACCTACAAGACCTAGAAAATAACCTCAAAGGGGCAAATCTAAGAGTTATTGGCCTTAAAGAGGAAGGAGAAAGAGAGATAATGGTAGAAAGTTTATTCAAAGAAATAATGACAGAATTTTCCAAACCTAAAGAAATATATCAATATCCAAGTACAAGGTTATGGAAAATCAAGCAGATTCAGCCCAAATAAGACTATCTCAAGGCATTTAATAATCAAACTCTCAAAGGTCAAGGATAAAGAAAGGATCCTAGGCCAAGCTAGGAGGATTGTCTGAGGTCAGGAGTTCACGATCAGCCTGAGCAAAAGTGAGACCCCCATCTCTATAAAAAATAGAAACGTTAGCTGGGCATAGTGGCATGTGCCTGTAGTCCCAGCTACTTGGGAGGCTGAGGCAGGAGGATCACTTAAGCCCAGGAGTTTGAGGTTGCAGTGACCTATGATGGCACCACTGCACTCCAGCTCAAGTGACAGAGCAAGATTCTGTCTCAAAAAAAAAAAAAAAGAGAGAGAGAGAAAGAGAAAGAGAAACAGAGAAGGGATCCTAAAAGTAGCAAGAGAAAAAAAATAAATAACATATAAAAGAGCTCCAATATGTCTGGCCCCAGATTTCTCAGCAGAAACTTTACAGGCCAGGAGAGAGTGGAATGTCATATTCAAAGTGCTGAAGGGAAAAAAATTTCATCATAGAATATTATATCCAGCAAAAATAGCCTTCAAACATGAAGGAAGAATAAAGACTTTCCCAGACAAACAAAAGCTGAGGGATTTCACTAACACCAGACCTATCCTATAAGAAATGCTAAAAGGAGTTCTTCAGTGTGAAAGAAAAGGATGTGTTAATAAACAACAAGAAATCATCTGAAGGTATAAAACTCACTGGCAAGAGTAAATACACAAATACAGAATACTACTAAAACATTGGAGAAACACTCCAGGACATTGGTCTGGGCAAAGATTTTTTATGTAATACCTCAAAAGCACAGGTAATCAAAGAAAAATGCACAAATGGGATAACATCAAGCAAAAAACTTCTGCCCAGCAAAGGAAATGATCAAAAAAGTCAAGAGATAACCCACAGAATGGCAGAAAATATTTGCAAACTACTCTTCTGACAAAGGATTAACAACCAGAATGTATAAGGAGTTCAAACAACTCACTAAGAAAAAATCAAATCCAATTTAAAAATGGGCAAAAGAACTGAACAGACATTTCTCAAAAGACATACAAATGGTCAACAAGTATATGAAAAAATGCTCAACATCACTAATCATTGGAGAAATACAAATCAAAATTATGATGAGATATCATCTCACCCAGTCAAAATGCTTTTATCCAAAAGACAGGCAACAATGAATGCTGGCAAGGATGTAGAGAAATGGGAACCTTTGTACACTGTTGGTGGGAATGTAAACTGGTACAGCCACTATGGAGAACTGTGTGGAGGTTCCTCAAAAGACTAGAACTAGAATTACCATATAATCCAGCAATCCCATTGCTGGGTATATATTCAAAAGAAAGAAAATTAACTCCCAGGATTATTGCAGCAATGTTCACAATAACCAAGATATGGAATCAACCTGAGTATCCATCAGTGGATAAAGAAAATACGGTACATACACACAATGAAATATTATTCAGTCATAAAAAAATAATTAAATCCTATCATTTGCAACAACATGAATGGAAGTGGAGGACATTACCTTAAGTGAAATAAGGCAGGCCCAGGAAGATAAATTTTGTATTTTCTTACTCATATGTGGGAGCTAAAAAATTTTTAAATTGAACTGATGGAGATAGAGAGCAGAATGATGGTTACCAGAGGCTGGAAATGATTGTGAGGAGTAGGGTGATAAAGTGGGGATGGTTAATGGGTACAAAAGTACAATTAGATAGAATGAATAAGATCTAGTATTTGGCCGCATAATAGGGTGACTATAATTAACATAACTTATTGTATATTTAAAAATAACTGAAAGAATGGAAATGGAATGTTCCCAATACAAAGAAATGATAAATGCTTGAAGTGATGGATACACCAATTACCCTGATTTGATCATTACACATTGTATGCCTGTATCAAAATATCATATATACCTCATAAATATATACAAGTATTGTATACCCATAATAATTAAAATATATATATTTTTAAATTTGTAAAATCCTGATTGTCCTCTAAGAATACATTCACATACTCTTTAGTTTGGGTACTACACATCTCAAACTAAGAACTGCATTAAAATTGACTCTGTGACTTTCAGGAATCTCATATCACTCATGCAGATAAACATACAATGTAAATTAGCAGTTCTCAGTTATAAGGCAATGGCCAGAGAATTTAAAATAGGCTTATATTAATGTCCTTAGATTGTCTTTGACATGAAAATCAACCTTTAAAAGTTATTAGCTAAAATATAGCTGCACACTCCCAGAACTCTACAGCCAGTACCACACATTGAATGTATAATTTATAGAAGGGAGAGGAAAGCTACATTACAATCATTGGCAAAACTCTAGTTAACATGATCATGAACTCACTGGGGAAAAAAAGTGGGGCAAAGTTATAACTGGAAGTGTCAACCACCCATTTCTTTCTTCTCTCCATCTTTCCCCATCTTACCCATCCCCACCTCCCACTTCCAACATGTTTGAATTGATTAACATTCCTTGGAGCTATGAGGAAGTGGGGGTGGTAGTAGTTTGCATGTTAGCGTAGAAGTCAGAGGATCAAGGCATTAAATTTTCATCTTTTAAGTTCCAAAAACCTTGATCCACTTAAAGGAATGGCAACGACTGGAAGTCAATGAGGTCTAGATTTTCTACTGTCTGCACCAGCCTCTCATTCTAGACTAAAAAACTCTTTGAGTTAAGATAAGAAAGGAAGTTTAGAAAGAGAGATAAAGGGACTTAGAAAGTTAGACATAAGCATCAAAGGGGATCAGGGGACTGAGAAAATCTAACTTAAAGTTTGGGTATCCCAAGGTAGCTGATTTGTACTCTGATTCCTGCCTAGAATTTTGAAAGTCTCACAGACTGTGCCCCACTCATAAGTGCATAGGGTGGGGCTAAGGGCAATAGAACAGACCTAGGGATGATACAGATGTTGGAATTAGCCAACAAGCACTTTAAAAACAGCTATCCAGAGATCCAATAAACTCTACAAACCCATAAGCACAAAGGAAACTAAACCTATTCATATCATAGCCAACTGCTGAAACCAAAGAGAAAGAAAAAACTTTTAAAGTAGCCAGAGGAAAAAGATGCATTACATTTAAGAAAACAACAATAAAGATTACAAATGACTTAGCACCAGAAACAATGCAAGTCAGAAGACAATGGAATGACACTGAAATTTACAAAGTGCTCAAAGAAAACAAAAGTTTCAACCTAGAATTCTATACCCAGTAAAATATTCTTCCAAAATGAAGGAAAAGTCAAGACATTTTCAGATTTGAAAGAATTTGTTCCCAGCATACCTATGCTGCATTTAGAAATGTTAAAAGAAGTTCTTCATTCATGGATTGATAGAATCAACATTGTTAAAATGTCCATACTGTCCAAAATGATTTGCAGATTCAATGTAATCCCCATCAAAACACCAACATCATATTTCATAAATCTAGAAAAAAATAATTCTATGTTTCATTTGGAACTAAAAAAGAGCCCAAATAGCCAAAGCAATCTTAAGCAAAAAGAGTAAATCTGGAGGCATCACATTATCTGACTTTAAATTATACTACAAGGCTATAATAACCAAAAGAGCATGCTACTGGTATAAAAGTAGAGATCAGCGGAACAAAATAGAGAACCCAGATATAAAACCATTTACCTACAACCAACTGATCTTCAACAAAGCAGATAATAACATACACTGGGGAAAGAAGCCCTAGTCAATAAATGGTGCTGGGAAAACTGGATCGCCACACGTAGAAGAATGAAACAGGACCCCTGTCTCTCATCATATACAAAAATTAATTCAAGATGGACTGAAGACTTAAGTGTAAGGCATGAAACCATAAAAATTCTGGAAGAAAATGTAGGAAAAACTCTTCTAAACATATACCTAGGCAAAGAATTTATAACTAAGACCCAAAGGCAAATTCAGCAACAACTAAAATAAACAAATGGAACTTGATTAAATTAAAAAGCTTTTGCACAACAAAGGAAATAATCAACATAGTAAATAGACAACCTACTGAATGGGAGAAAATATCCACAAACTATACATCCAATAAAGAGCTAATATTCAGAATCTACAAAGAACTGAAACAAATCAGCAGGAAAAAAATAAGTAATACTATTAAAAAGTGGGCAAAAGACATGAACAGAAGTTTTTCAAAATAAGGTAGCAAATGGCCAACAAACATATAAAGAAATGCTCAACATCATTAATCATCACAAAAATGCAAATTAAAAACACAATGAGATATCACCTTACCCCTGTCAGAATGGCCATTATTAAAAAGTCAAAAAATGATAGATGCTGGCATGGATGCAGAGAGAAAGGAACACTTACACACTGTTGGTGGGACTGCAAATTGGTATAACCTCTGTGGAAAACAGTATGGAGATTCCTCAAAAAAATAAATGTAGACTTACCATTCAACCCAGCAATCCCACTACTGGGTATCTACCCAAAGGAAAAGAAATCATTTTATCAAAAAAACACCTGCACTCGTATGTTTATTGCAGTACAATTCACAATCGCAAAGATGTGGAATCAACCCAAGTGCCCATGAGTGTGGATTAAGAAAATGTGGTACATATATACCATGGAGTACTACTCAGCCATAAAAAGGAATGAAATAATGTCTTTTGCAACAAGTTGGATAAAACTGGAGAAAATTATCCTAAGTGAAATATCTCATAATTGGGAGCTAACCCATGGTTACACATAAGCACAAAGGGATGTAAAGGTCACTGGAAATCAAGAAGGGGAGATGGGGGAAGAGGAGATGGGTAAAACCTAGCTATCAGGTACAATGAACACTATTTGGGTGCTGGGCACACTAAAAGCCCTGACTTAAGCATTGTAAAGGGTATCCATATAACAAAAACATTTGTATTCCCTTAATATTCTAAAATTTTTTTAAAAAGTTCTTCAGAATGAAAGGGAATGATACCACATAGAAACTCAGTTCTACATAAACAAATGTAAAATTCCATAAGTGATAAATATGTAGGTAAGTATATAGGAGCATTTTTTTCTTATTTCTTAATTTCCTTAAAAGACAATTGACTAGTCTATCAACAGATAAATGGATAAACAAACTTATCTATTCAATGAAATATTTAGCCTTAACAAGGAATGAAGTTCTCATAAATGCTACAACATGGATGAACCTTGAAAACATTATGCTAAATGAAATAATCCATACACAAAGGACAAATATTATATGATTCCACTTACATGAGGTACCTAGAAGAGGCAAATTCATAGAGACAGAAAATACATCCAATGTTTTCAGAGACAGGAGAGATGGAAAGATGGGGAGTTACTACTTAATGGCTGCAGAGTTCCTGTTTGGGATGATGAAAAGGTTTTGGCAATAGATAGTGGTTGTGGGTTGTGGTTGCACAATATTGTGAATGTAGGTAATGTCACTAAAATGTACACTTAATAGCTAAAATGGCAAATTTTGTTATATGTGCAGTCATGCATCACTTAATTACAAGGATATTTTCTGAGATATGTGTCATTAGGCAATTTCATCATTGTGCAAACATCACAGAGTGTACTTACACAAACCTAGATGGTATAGCCTACTACACGGCTAGGCTATATGGTCTAGCCTATTGCTCCTAGGCTACAAACCTGTACAGCATGTGACTGTACTGAATACTGTAGGCAACTGTAACACAATAGTAGACATTTGTGTGTCTAAACATAGGAAAAGAATTTTTCAGCCATCACTAAAATCTTACGGGACCAATGGTGTATATGCAGTCCCTCATTGACCACAACATCTTTATGTGATATACGTCTGACTGTACTTTGAATTGAAAAATACTAGAAGGATTTCAGAAGCAAGGTCTTTTTAACCTTGTTCCATCCTTCTGTCTCTCACCCCTCTCTCTTCCACAAAGTGAGTCATAGAAACCAGAATTCCTCTTCCCTAAAGCAGGTCATAGATACTAGAACTCTTCCCCTAAAGCAAACTATAAAACCTGATCATCAAAAATCACTCTCTCCTTTCTCCCTTCTCCCTTGAAAATCCACATTCCAAAAGGGTCCTGCCCCCAAGGGGTTGGGGGAGAAATGCTACACAAAGAGGCCAAGAAGAATCTGTGCAGACAGGCCTTGCTGGGTTTCCCCCTTCAGTCTATCACCATTAGATCATAACCTTTCATCCAATCACATTTCTACATGTCTGTCCATTCTTCATCGAACCTAAGCATAAAAATAGACAATTTTCCCTGAGTCTTTGGGTCTTCATTTCTGAAGTCTCCCGTGTCACATAAAACTTGGCCTAAATAAATTTGTTATGCTTTTTTCCTATTAACCTGTCTCTTGTTGTCAGACTTTGGCCATGACCCTTATGATGGGTAGGGAAAGATATCATACCTTTCTACCTCTATAGCAGTTTGAGTTGGGTTTTCTGTCCCTGACAACCAAAATGGTTCTAAATGATTTATTCCTAGTGGGGAGGGGTCTTATAACCTGGAGAGTAGATATTTGCAAGTTACATTCTCAGAGGGGCAACTAGTATTAGCAACAGAGGTTTATTGCTTAAATCAGAGGTCAGCAAACTTTTTATGAAAAGGTCAGAGAGTAAATATTTTAAGCTTTCTGGGCCACATGGTCTCTCTTGCAAATATGCAGCTGTGCCATAGCACAAAAGCAGCGAATATGTAAAAGAATGAGTGTAGCTATGGTCCAATAAAACTATAGACACTGAAATTTTAATTTTGTGTAATTTTCATGTCACTTAATATTATTCTTCTTTTGATTATTTTTTAACCATCTAAAAATGTAGAACCCATCCCTAGGTCATGAGCTATACAAAAACAAACGGTGAGTGGGATTTGCCTCACAGGCTGAATTTGCTGGACTCTGGCTTGGATTCTTATCTCTAGGTGAGGCATGATCCTCTATTGCCCTCCCACTCAGGGTAGGAAAGGTAACAGGTCTCCCTGGTTTCAACTATAATGAGTGCAAATAAAGTGGAAGGGACTTTCCACTTCCAACACTATGATTGAACAGGAAAACAGCCCAATGGGAAAGGTAAAAAAAAAAAATGCTTTGTCTATCTTCTGAATTCCAGGTATGTTTGGGATAAGCTATGCGTAGGGGTGTATTCTTTCCGAAAACAGATTCTTCCTGCCACCCCCCTCTAGGAACTGCAAGGCTTAGACATAAGATTATAATTCTTTCTTAATCCTAAATATTCTTGCAGAGTGCGATCCACAGAGGTACCATTCCAATTTCTCCACTGTGTGACAACATTGAGGGGAAAGAGCTTCTTGGTTAGGAAGCAGCAGAAATTCTCTGAAATGGTGGGATAGTCATCAAACATTAGGGAAAAAAGTCTTGAAATAGATGAAGAATGGAGAAGCACATATCTTTCCTCCTTAGAATTAGACTATGGGTCGTAAAGAAGGAAGATCATCACCTAACACAGGTTCTTCTGAAGCAGTTGTAGGATCCAAAGGGAAAATTCTCCTTGGCCCTCTGAAGTGGCACTGAAAAATCGATTCACAAAAGGCGGACTGACTGGAGAAAAGGCATACAACTTTATGGAACATGAATACTCTGGAGCCTTCAGAATGAAGACCCAAAGAGGAAATTGTCCATTTTTATGATTAGGTTCAACAAAGTATGGACAGCTGTGTAGAAATATGATTGGACAAAAAGGACATTGATCTAATGCTAATAGACCGAACGGGAAAACTCAGCATGGCCTGTCTGTCTAGACTCTTCTTGGCATTTCTTCCTTCTGGACATAGGGCAGGACCCTCTCTGGAAAGGGGGTCTAATGACCTGCAGTCAAACAAGATAGGTCAGATCATTTTTTGTGGCCAGTTTTTACACAGAAAGGCAGAGGGAAAGTTAAAGGAGTATTTTTAGGTTCTACGGCTGGCTTTGGGGAAAAGCGGTTCTGGCTTCTATGATCTACCTTGGGGAAGAGGCGTTCTAATTTCTGTGGGTAACCTCAGGGGACAAAGGGATTGAGGGACAGGAGTGCAGGAGAATGTCAGAGAAAAACTTTTGTTTCTGAGGCCTTCATTTAGGGTATTTTTTCTGAGCCCCAACACAGTTACGGATCTTACAGTGATGCAGAACTTTGACTTAATCAGAATAAGGAAAGAAATTGGGGGAGGAACAAAGGCAGCACATTTCAAAAACATAGGGTCGCCAGATTTAGGAAATAAAAATATACCCAGTTAAATTTGAATTTCAGATAAACAACTGTCAACTGAAGAATGACGAGGTTCATAAATTTGGAGAGGAGAGCTTTATTTCTCCTACGGGTTGTAGCCTGCAGTCTGGCCATCTTGCAGGCTGGGAAGCATAGCCTCCAGCTAGAAGCTGAAAGCAAGCACTTCCAGGAAACAGTAAAAGGGAACAGGAATTTATGCTGAGCAGGGTGGCTGAATATACATATTTAACAAGCTATAGGAGAAGTCATGAATATTTATGAGAGGAGAAACATGTGCATGCGCAACTGAGCTCCATGCAGCTTCCTGGGACCCATGTTCTATAAATGATGGCCTTGGCATGACCCAATGGTGGACTTTTGGGACCTCTGAGATCAAAAGGTGAAGCAGAGGACACAAAAACCCTCTTTGCACAGCCCCTGTGGACTGGTCAGAATCACTGTCTGGTCGGTAGTCCCTTATCAGGAAAGAATGCAGGTTATTTGTGCTGCAACCATAAAAAGGGAGGAGCAGTCATGAGGTTGGTTGAAATTAGCAGTAGAGCAAGTCTTTCCAAAGGGTTGGTTTCTGTTTAACCCTTAAGGAAGAAAGCCTAATGACAGTTAGTGAGGGAGGGGTCATAAGAAGACGAGTCTGACCTCCCGTCTCGTCATAGTTGGGAACTCATTTTTAAGGTTTCTCTGGGATCCCCTTGACCAAAAGGGTGACCGTTCAATTAATGGGATTTCATCTTTATTTCTCACAACAAATGCCTTTTTAGCCTAAGTATGTCCCAAATATTACATCCTATATTCTCTCTGGCAACCCTACTGGCTGTGGTGAGGGAAGAAGCTGAGGTCTCCCAGCTCTGTCTGCAAAGAGGGAATTGGGACTCTGGGAAGCAACAGCTTCTAGGGGCCCCAAACGGCCACCAGGCACTTCTGGGGACTCATCAGTCATCCCTTTTTAGTTCTGATCTCTCTCACAAGTGTGGAATAAACACTTGCTAAAGGCACCATGTAACTGTGAGGCTTTTATGCTATGTGAGTAAAAGCTTGTGGCCCCCATACCTTAAAAAAGCATGGAAGGTAAGGCTGTGGCAGTAAACTTCACCCATTTCCTCTGTCTCTTTGTCTGTTTCCCTCCTCCCCCCTCGCCTTTCTTCTTCCTTCTTCCCCGCCCCCCTGCATTTTGGATACAGTCTTAACTAGTTTCTGCTTAAATTCCTTCTCAGATAAAGACTTAAAGAACCTCAAAAATAGCTACTTGGATGGGTAAATTCCTTTTAAATCCCCATTGAGTTCCAAAATAACACTGATTCTTTCATTGACTGAAACAAAGATTTCCCTTCCTCCAGCTCTGAACTAGCTATTCCCAAACTATAAATGTTCAATTACTTCCTAGACAGCAAATGTGCATTTTGCTTCCTCCATGCCATATTTTTTCTGTGGTTTGGATTATCGTTCGCTAAATACACTCGGACACTCTATTTACCTCTGGCTGCAACGCTGAGAACTTTTTGTGACTTTTCACCCTCTAGGAGCAGCCCAGATAAATCACTACTCAGCCATTTAGCACACAAAAAGAAGATTCCAATTTTCCAAATAAGGCCATTTATTTAATTTATTTGGCTGCTAGGGAGTTGTGGAAATGATGCTCATGTAGACTGGGAAAGAACACCACAAAGCCCTTCAGGTTTTATCTCCCCTCTGATGGGACAGTCCAAATATTCTTACCGGTTTCTCTTTTGAAAATTCATGAACCTTCTATTCTTTTGACTAGGTGGTAAATTCATGAGTGTGTTCATTATATTGGTATTCTGTATTCCTTACACGGAAATTATAAATATTCTTGGCATCTATTCATTTTTTAATAAAAAAAAATTTTTAATGCAAATTCCACACACCCCCACCCCCAAAGAAAGAAATAAAATGCCTTAACCTTTATGCCAACTGGCAAAGCTATCATTTTACAGAAAGCCAGTCAGATAATATGCGATTCTTCACAGGTGGTTAAATTTATTGTATATCCAAAAGACAGATCAATCACTGCACTAGGAAATTGGAAACCTGAGTTCTGATCCCAGCTTTGCCCATAGATAAGGCCATCATTAGTAAGTTCCTCAAAGACAGGAACTGCGTCCTGTCCTGTTTCTCTTTAGTTAATTTTTAACAAATAAATTAAACATGATTTATTAACCTAAAACATATAACGTTACAGATATAGATGAAGTCCTCCTTGGAGCTATTCAGTCCTTTCCCCACCAAAAATACTATAATTTGACATGTATCTTCACCAAGCTATTTACCCACACCATAGAAAATATATATATAGTATTGATTTTTTTTTGTAGTTTCTTTTTTTTTTACCTAAGTAGTCATAGAGAACATATAACTCTACAACTTGCTCTTTTTACTCTACAATATATTTTTTAGATCAATCCATGTTGATATGGATAGGTCTAATTTTTTTCCTCTGAATTTCTATGTAATATTTCACCATATAAATATACCATACTTCCTAACTATCCACTCCTTGAAAAGGAAGATTTAGACTGTTTCCAATTTTTCTTGATACAAACAATGCTGCAGTCAACCCCTTTGTATTCTCCCGTACACGTATGCCAGTTTTTCTAGAGCAGATACCTAAAGGGGAAAGGCTGGGTCATAGGATATGAACATTTTCCATCTTAAGAGGTAATATCAAATTGCTCCCTGCCCCCTAAGTCAGGGATCATTATACCACTTCCACCAGAAGCACAGATTAGCCTTTTTCCCACAACTCAACAACACTCAATATTAATAGGCTTCTCATTTTTGTCACACTAGTAGGTAAAAAATAAACTGGTATCTTAGTTTACATTTCTTCATTAGCTTAGTGAGAGTGAATGTCTTACAAAATGTTATTTAGCCTTTTATATTTTCTTATTGTGTGAACCCCATATTTATGTCATCTACCCATTTGCTGGTTTATTTGTTCTTTCCTTATTGATTCGTAGAATTCTTTATATATTCTAGATACTCATCCTCTGTTATAACTGTTGCTTTTGTTCGCTTTTGAAACACCAACACCTAGCAGAATGCCTGATTCTTAGTTAAGAGGTAGTAATTATTTGTTGACTACCTGAGTAAATTAATGTGGCATAAAACCATATACTGAACAATCACTCTGTGGCTCCCAAAAGGGCTATGGCATTTCTATCATTTATCTGTAAAGACCAGGCAAATTTGGAACATTAACTGAGCCTTTAAACAGTGTGCCCTACTCAATTTTGAATCCCCAGTTCTTAGGACAAGGCCTTCAACAGAATAATCACTCAATAAATGTGGAATCAATTAAAGACCAGAATGGAAGAAATCAAAAGAACCTCCTACCTCTCTCATATTTGAGAGACCAATTTTCCATCCCATAATAAGTTAACAAAAATTATAATAAACTCTGGCATGCAGCCAGTACAGAGGAATGTATTCCATCTCTGCTCCACTCAAAATCTCTTGATCTCCACAGCAAAAAAATGGAAAATGAGGTAGCCAGAGTGGATACCTCACAAGAAAAGCAAATAGAAACAAAATGAATACTCCAAGCCACTTGACTCAATGTGGGGAATTCAAGTAAAAATCGGATTGCTTCTGTCAGCTGTTTCTTCCACTGGAGGTCAGGGAAAGGACCAAGGGGCCAGGATTGCTCTCTTCCTGCCCCTCTCTTCCCGCCTTCCCTCCCTGACCTCTATCTCAACACTCCCCTTTTTTCTTTTCAGATTGTTGTCCTTTTCTATAAAGTGTTGATCCCTGGATTTTCCTGGACTGTCATAATTTCTGTTGAAAGACTCACAGCAGAAATGCCACCCACATTCATATACATATAAATATGTTTCTTTTCTTCTTCTTTCTTGCTCCATCAAGGCTCTGTGGAGCTATTTGGTTTAATTATTTCTGGCACTTTGCCCATCAAAATGTGCAATTCTTCAAAAGGATGGAAATGACAGTGAATCTGCCTCCTCCCGAGCAATTGAGGTTTTCATTTGAATCTTGTTGTCTTGGAAACAAGCGAATTTCATTGAACATACACCCCCCCACCCCACCATGGTGGTTAAAACATCAGCTAGAGGCATGCCCTGCCTTGTCCAACTCACAGGTTGGTTAGCTCCTGGAGTGGAAACGGAACCTAAGTCAAGCCTCACCTTGGATCCTACCCACATGGTTCCAGACAAAATATATGACTTTTTGAGCCTCTATTTTCTCATGAAAAAATGGGAATAAAAGCAGCACCTTTCCATCTGTTCAGACTCACCAGGAAAATCGAAAGAGAAGACAGATGTGAAAGAGCACTTTGGAAACTCTAAAAAACTAAACAAATATAATCACATACATGAATTACTATTTTCCGCTAAAGCAAATCATTAGATTTCAGCTCAGAGATGTATAAATAAGTTCTCTGGGTATTGTCTTTTCCTAAGGGTAAAACAGACCACCCTTAAAGACCTACACACCTGCAAGCTGAAAATAAGCATTTGTAACCAGCAGTTTACTCACATTTTGGTCCATTATGCTAAATGAAAAGTAATTCCACGCAGACAGGAGGCAGAGGTGCGTGCCTGCTGTGGCTGACTGCTCAGTGTGTAGTACTACGAATAGCCTATCATTATTTCCCTTTCAGTCATCTCTGGCTGTATAACAAACCACCTCAACCCTTATATCCAAGCAATCTTCTTCTTTTGCTCATAATTTTATAAAACAGAAATTCAGAAAGTTCTTACTTTCTGGGCAGTTCTTCCATGCTACATGTGGTGTCAGCGGGGGTGGATTGGGCTGTAGGATCCGCTTCCAAGATGGCTTCTTCATTCACACGTCTGACTTCTCGCTTCCTTGGCCTCTCTTTGTCTCCACATGGTGTCTCAACTTGCAACATCTCTACATATGGTTGAAGGTCTCACAGCATTGTGGCCTCAGGGTAGATGCTCTTATGACATGGTATCTGGCTTCCAAGAGGCAGGAAGCAAAAGTTACTAGGCCATTTAAGGGCTATTGCCAGAAATCACACAGCATCACTTTTGCCATGTTCTACCGGTCAAAGCAGAAACAATGTCTGTTCATATTCAAGGGGATGGAGAAATCAGTTGCACCTCTTGATGGAAGAGTAGCAAAGTCACTTCGCAGAAGAGCATGTGGAATGGGAGATACTGTTGCAACCATCTCTGGAAGATGCACTCTGCCATAACTTCCTTGGCACTTGTCATCCCTAACAAAGCATCTCGCAGTTAAGCCACACCAGGACTAAAAGTACGTGGTCAATAAGCATCAGTACTAAGACTTCGACCATTTCCAGTTCTTATCATCAGAGCTTGGAGCTATCTAGCAGCCAAGGGAGCACCTGCACATCAGACACAGACTCCTAGGAAACTCAGTCTGGATCGCTCACATCTGGAATCAGATGAGGTATCCCAGTCCTCTCCACATCTAAGCACATTTCTAGGCACACCTTGAACACAGAAACAAGTCTGGTACCATGAAAACGTGATACCAAAGACCATGTTTATGTCTTGCTACACACATTTAACATGTGTATGATCTTGGGTTAATTGCATAGCCTCTCTGGGTCTCAGTTTCCTCATTTGGACAGTAAGGATTTACACCTCTACCATTTTACCTTCCCACAATTGTTGATGTTAAATGAAATAATGTATGTAATCTGCTGCTTAAGTTGTAAAGCAGCATATCAATGTCAATTTTTATATCAGAGAGGCAACAGAGGCAGATCCTGGCTTTGCCTTTCCATGGATTTGTGACTCTAAGTAAGTTTAATTAAATAATCTGTGCCTCCATTTCATCTTCCAAAAAGTCTAGTTTAATATGCCAGATTTTAAGCTATATCATAAGTCAGCATTTGCATGCAAAAGCACCAAACTACCTACCTGGAGAAAATGAATGCATATTGTAGCCACCATGGGGTAGACCTGTGGGTGTGTTTGTTTCATTTAAAATATTAAGCCAACATGGGATAGCTAAGAGACTAAGATACATCTCCCATAGAAGAGTACATATAATATATAGTGGCTTAGAGGGGGCTCTGGAACCAGAGTTAGGGATTTATATCTTGATTCTACTTTGATCAGCTGTGTAACCTAGTGCCTAAAACCTAACTTCTGGCCTATTTCCTCATCTATAAAATGAAGGTAATGATGTCACCTTCCACATAGGGTTTTTTAATGACTCAATGCATTGCAAACAGTATATAAAAACATAATAAGCATTAATAACTGTTGGCTATTATTATTCATCTGTCTTTTTATATCTATTATATATCTGGCAAAAGCAGGAAGGATCCCACCCAAAGTTTGATTTGAATGTCAAGACCAATGATGCCACACACACAACAAGAGGGTGTGGAAAAGCTTATTACTTACATAATTGAGTCTCTAGGGAGATTAGGGTGGGACTTTGAAGCGGGTCCACAACTGCTTGAAAGAGCAAGAAGAGGAGTGGGTTTTCGTTACAGATAGGGCAGGGCTGGTGTCCCTGCCTGGGGGCCAGAGCTTGTGTGGTTTGAATCGCCCACAAACACCAAAGCAAGGGAGGCACTTTCTTATCAACTTGCCCAGATGTGTGGCACAAGGGGAAAAGCGAAGAGTAAGAGTTAAAAGTTGTCAGAAGTTAAATGTCAAAAAATAGAGTCAGGCTCTCATCATAACATGTAGGCCCTGCACATTTCTTGGTAGGCTTACAAGTAAGCATAAAGGAAAAACTTCATAAGTAGCCCCTTTTGTAAACTCTGTTTCTAAATTTAATAGTTTTTCAGCTAATGGTCTTGGGTTTTTGGAATAGACAATTATACTATCTGCAAAGAAACAGAATTTTCTATTTTCCCTTTTTAATAATTATACCTCTTATTTCTTTTCCTTATCTGAATGCACTGGCTAGAACATACAAACTTAAAAAATAATGGTGACAGTGGACATCCCTACCTCATTTATGGCTTTAATAGGAAGGCCTTTAGTATTCTGCATTAAGAATGATCTTACCTATTGGTTTGAGATTGACTTTTTTCTATCATATTAAGAAAAAAATCTCCATCTACCCTCTTGGATGTTATCAAAAATAACAACCTGTATCAAATACAAATTATGAAATCTATCATGATGAACTTTCATTTTTTTCCATCTAAACTATTTGTCATGATCTCAAATATAGGATTTTCCACAAATTAATGGAATAGTTTTTCATTCAAGTGAATATTGTTGGACATAGAATTTAGGAAATGTGGACTTTAATTCTAGCCCTATTTTATTTATGAGATCCAAAATTTTTAAGACCCCAGTATGTTATGTACTAGGACCAAAACTGAGGATTTTTTTCTTTATGCCATATTTCAGGTGAGGGGAGAGCTATAGGGACAAGGGACGTGTATTTTAGACCTTTGCATAATCTATCAGGGGATCCAAAGGAAAGTGTCCAATTTTTTACTTCTAATTATTCCAAGACTCACTTAAAAGATGTTCATTCAGATTTTTACAGCCTGCATAAAAGGATTCTAAAAATTTTACTCCTCCTCACTCTATAAGTATTTTTAAAGCTACCACAGCTTCAATGATTCTCTCTCTGAATACTGCTGGGCTTTCTTCCTTTTCCTGAACTACCTCTGCTAACTTAGAAAAGTTGGCTGGTTTCACTTGGATAGCTTTCGTGCCCCCTGTAAGGCACACTAACATGGTTGTGACGATGGGACCCTCCTCGGCCTTCTTGGTAATTCCATCCCAGATCCCGCTGCAGAACTGCCAAATTTTGGTGTGGGAGACTTAGATTTAAAGCATGAAGTTGGTCCCCATAAACCTGTCCAGCCACCCAAATCCTCTTTCTCTCATCTAATGAGCAACAGTGTGAGGGAAATACCCACACATCCTTCCAGGTCAAGTCAAAAGCTACAGAACAAAGTTCAAGTTCTTCTATAAACCCTTCTGGATCGGCTGAAACATGGGTTTAGCAGAGTGACTTCACAAGGTCTATATACTCCAGCTAGGTATGGTCTGTACCTTACATCCAAGATAGAAAAAGTAAACATAAAGGAAAGCAAGAATAATAGGAAGCTATTTCATCTGTGTTATAATTATATTCAATGAAATTTAATAAGCAATAAGCATCCACTAACCCCTTCAATTCTCCTAGCAACATGCTGTGAGTTGTACCAACATGCTATGAGGAGCACCAAGCGTGAATAAGACAAGGTTTCTGCCTTCAAGAAACTTATGATGAATAAATCACAGATTTGTTTTTAAAAACGCTTTAGGCAAATTGGTTTCTTCAATTGCCTTTTGGTGAATTTAATTTGCCTAAATGACTAAATGACTTTGAGGAACTGATCTTCAGCAAATTGATCCGCTGCCCATGTGAGCAGCTAACTTTAGCACGTCATAAGAGGTATAAAAGAAATACAGATAATCTTCTTTTGGAGGGGAGAGGTGGGAGAAAATAATTCCTACAGGGACATTTGAATGGGTCTTGAGGAATGAGTAGGAGTTTAAAAGATACAGAGAGTGGAGTAATAGCATAACACGGAAGTGACAAAGTGGCAGGCCTGTTTTGTGATATCAAATTCCAAGATTTGAGCAGATAGAAACCCTACTCCTGCTCCCTGGACTAAAAAGTATTCTAGTTCCTGCTCTCATTTTACAACTGACTGTTCTAGTCAGTCAGAAACAAGTATAAGAGCAAGTCCTGCCAAATGAAGCCAGCCACCTTCCTTTCGGTGTTCCCATCAGGCCCACTGTTTGCCACCCTAGTTCTCTCTATCTGCCCCTAGGAATGCTCCTCAGACTAAGAATCCTCGCCCAGGCCAATACGAAGGCAGGCAAACATAAGGCCTTGCTGTGCCCTTGTTCCCCCAGCTTGAGGAAAGCCCTCAGGATCCCAAGTCTGGATTCCTCTTCCCAGTTTCTTGTTTGAGTCACAAAACAACTCTCTCTTGAAGGAAACATGCCCCTTAAAGAAAAAAACAGTTCACCCTTAAAGTTAATCAAATAAAGTTAGCTAGAAGTTTGTCCTCTCTGGCCTTTTGTCGGAGGAGGGTACACGGCAACCAAATGCCCTCAGCAGATGGCTAAGGCTCCTGAACATCCAGGCAGTTTATCATGTCACTCAAGTGTATCCTTTTTTTCTAAATACTTTTTTTTTTGTCTTTCTCTGTTTCTTTCTGCATTGGAGCCTCCACCCATGAAATTGAAAGATTTCTAGTAGAAATTCCTTTGTTGCATCAGCTTTGGAAATATGGATTACAGTATTCTGTGAAAAACATTTATTACCCTGAACTGTGACTCAGACGTTGTTGCATTTCTGGGGTTATAGATTTTCTTTCAGCTAAACTAAGGCTCTAAGTCACAGTGACAGTTGTAATGTGTGTAATACCACAGTACCAGATTCTATTACACACATATTTTTGCTAGAGGTTTACGATGTTAAAAATATTTCTTCTTTTTTCCAATACCTTTCTGTACCTGTTGTGTAAATATATTAGAACCTATAACACCAAAGTCAATTTCCAGATGAAATGTGCACAACAACAGTAGTTTGTCCTTTAAGGAAAAAAAAGCGGGGGGGAATGTTGCATCCAAGCTAATGATATTCAAGCACAATATTGAATTGTAATAAAAGATGAATGAGAGAAAGTGTGTGTCACTGTGAGGGATGGAGAAGGTTACAGAAAGCTGAGGCCAAGGAAGGATTTATCATGGACGTTGCTGCAGGCATTGTGTTGAAAAATCTGCAGGCTTATTTGCAAGTGTATTTAATGGAAAAACAAAGCAATCTACTGAGGAGAGAATTTCTAAAGATAATCTTTTATATAAGATTGAGATAAAACTTAAGAAATATGTGAAAGAAATCTCAATTAATTCTCAAGGGGGTGGAACATCAAATTCATCAGTGGGTCCTGTCAATTCCATAAATACAGGAAGAGGTCTTTGTTAAAGTGCCATTGGTACTGTAATTTTTCAAAGTAGGTGAGAAAAGCCACACATAGAAGAACAAAGTGGACTTAATTAGCAAACCCAGTTGCAAAGCCTTAATCCATTAGAGTGTCACACCAACAAATCCTTCCGCTTTTCTTTAGAATCAAAATTTTATTTAACACTCAAAACAGTTCTTCTGGGTCTTTAACCATATTTCTGTCTTTCTCCTAAAAGAATCCAGTGTGACTAATGACTTCATGGGGAAAAAATCTGATCGTCGTTGACCAAATTATCTGAGGCAGAGAGTGAAAAGATACCAAGAGCAGAGATTTTTAAAATCCCTCTTTGAGACAGAGCCTCACTCTGTTACCCAGGCTAGAGTGCCATGGGGTCAGCCTAGCTCACAGCAACCTCAAACTCCTGGACTCCTAGTGATCCTGCTGCCTCAGCCTCCTGAGTAGCTGGGACTACAGGCATGCACCACCATGCCTGGCTAATGTTTCCTAGATATTTTTAGTTGGCCAATTAATTTCTTTCTGTTTTTGGTAGAGACAGGGTCTTGTTCTTGCTCAGGCTGGTCTCGAACTCCTGACCTTGAACGATCTGCCCACCTTGGCCTCCCAGAGTGAGCCACCACGCCTGGCCTCTATATATTTTTAGTTGTCCAATTAATTTCTTTCTATTTTTAGTAGAGACAGGATCTTGCTCTTGCTCAGGCTGGTCTCGAACTCCTGAGCTCAAACAATCCACCCGCCTCAGCCTCCCAGAGTGCTAGGATTACAGGCATGAGCCACCATGCCCGGCCAAAATCCTTCTTTTGACTAAGTTTTAACTTCTTACACTTTCCAATCTCCTGCTTAATCAATAATAAAAAGCAAAATTAACTGTGTTGCATATCTTATCTTCCCTTCCATAGTTTCTACATTCATGTGGAAGTGGTAAATGATGAAACCATCTAAAGGAGAAAGAATGAGAAGAGCTGGGAGACAGATAAGCCCAGATGATCAACTCCATATTCCTCAATGAGAGATGATGTTCACCTCAGAGTTGTCTCAGGCACAGAAAATGCAATTATGATTTTGTCCAATTTCAGTTCATTCAGTAATTATTAAAAGAAAAACTTGAGAATATATATGGATTTGGGATTTTTTAGTGGTGTTTGCTTTTGTTTTGTTTGTAGGCAGAATCTGTTATCTCCCTGTGTTTCTGTTTCAAATGTAAATCTGGAATACAGTAAAAACATTAAAATTCCTGTTAATAATAAGTATCTAGTAACATAAAAATATTTATACCCTTTGATCTAGTAATTATATTTGTATGAATCCCTCCAAAGAAAATTATCCAAAATGTAAAAATACTTAAGCTCAAATATTGGGTTTGAAAGACTATTTCCAATAGAAAAGGAAGAAATGCTCTTTTGATTACCTATCCAATTGCCACATCCCACCCCTTCTTATTCTTTTGATAATTTGTTTAGGTTGCAGTGGCCCAATCCCAGAGGTAAATCCTGACAACGATTAGTCCAAAAACAGGCATGAGACTCAGTTCTGGTCAAGGAGATATAAGGGAAGGTCTCCTTTGGAAGAATTACCAGAAGTAGTCAATCAAATGCTATAAATATTTTTAAGATTCTTAATACTTGGCAAAGTTTTCCTTTCCTTCCCACCCACCCCTCAAAAAAACCACAATTTTTTAAAAAATCCTTTTTCTACCTGTCACCTTAGAAAGCCCTAATGAGCTGCAGAGATAGCAACCTATCACCCTAATCAACCTTGGAACCACCTTTCAGGCTGCAGGCAAAGGCATTCTATCTGAAATATATGTATGTAATAAAACATTATAGTTTTTAAAAATGATGTTTATGAAGTTTTTTTACATGGTGGAAAAGCTTATAACATTCAGTAAAAGAATAGCAGGGTACAAATCTGAAATTAGAATACAGCCATGTTCAAACATACATGGGAAAAAAAAGTGGAAATAAAAGACAAAATGTTAAGAATATCTGCCTTGCACTTTGGGAGGCCAAGATGGGAGGATGACTTGAGGCCAGCCTGAGCAAGAGCCAGACACCATTTCTACAAAAAAATGAAAAAAATTAGCCAGGTGTAGTAGCACACGCCTGTAGCCCCAGCTACTCGGGAGGCTGCGGCAGGAGGATCGCTTTAGCCCAGGAGTTTGAGGTTGCAGTGAGCTATGATAATACCACTGCACTCTAGCTCAGGGGACAGAGCGAGATCCTGTCTCAAAAAAAAAAAAAAAAGAATAATTGCTTCTAGATGACGGGATTATAAGCGATTTATCTCTCTGCTTCTTTGTGTTTTTCTATATTTTCTAAATTTTATATAATCATTATACATTGCTTTTATTATCAGAAGAAAAAAAGACAAATAGAAAAAGACTCCTGTGAGTTCAGAGAACTAAATTGAGAAATTATATACCAACTCAAAAATAATACCCAGAGTAAATATGGCCAAGTATTAATATCATTTTCTAACCTAAGGGCCATGGATTCTGATCACCTCCAATGCCCTCACTTATCTCTATAGGTTGTGGGGGAGATTGTCAAATTAAGTACAATTGCTGATAACTGGATTACCTATCCTTACCAGTAACAAAACAATCACAACTTTTTCTTTTACAAAAATAACAGTGATTTTACTATTTTTACAAAACTAGCTCTAGTTCATTATTTAAAAAAAAAAATTCAAGCGAAACAGAATATTTGGTAGAAGTAAAACCTCCCTACACCTCATCAGTCCTTCCAAGTAACCACTGTTACCAGATCAATGTGCATTTTCCCAAATGTTCTGCTAGGGCATATGTAAACTTTTTAAAACTAGCCAGACGTGGTGGCTCATGCCTGTAATCCTAGCACTTTGGGAGGCCGAGGCAGGTGGATCGCTCAAGCTTAGGGTTCAAAACCAGCCTGAGTAAGAGCAAGACCCCATCTCTACTAAAAATAGAAATAAATTAATTGGCCAACTAAAAATATATAGAAAAAATTAGCCTTGAGCCCAGGAGTTTGAGGTTGCTGTGAACGAGGCTGATGCCACGGCACTCTAGCCTGGGCAACAGAGTGAGACTCTGTCTCAAAAAAAAAAAAAAAGAGCTCTTGCTATATAAACTCTTTACAAAAGTTGTCTTTTATCCTTCCCTTGGCATTGGTTATAGACATTTTTCTATGTCTATACATAAGAGTACCTCCTTCTTTGTAATGGCAGCATGCTGCTCTGTTGAATGGGTGTACTACAATTCATTTAATGGATATTATAGTTGTTTTGAATTTTTCTCTATTACTGAGTTTGAAGGGACTATTAATAATGCCCTCCATTTTCCTACTGGATTTCAGAACAAACTGAAAGACACGGGATTCAGATATATAAAAATCAAATATCACTTTCATTACTGATAAGCTGATTCTGGACAACAATTTAGATGTGAGAGCCAAATGAACTTACTAATAAGACCTTTACCACCACCAGAATTTAACTTAAACTCCAAAACTGCAAATGGTCCCATAAGGGCATAGTTTACCCTGCCACCAAGAGCAGATGAGAGTCCAATCTGACTGAAGGCAGGTGGATCCAGCCAAGGGGAAAAGGAGGAAAGAGCAAAAGAGAAAGTGCTCAGCAATTTGTCCCAAACACACACAGGAGAAAAACACTGCTCCCCAGGGTTGGGGTGAGGAAAGAGTTGGGGCAAAAGGCTGGGAATGTTAGTCTGGTGGAGTTGCCTCCATGTGGAAACATGAAGTCAGGAGAAAGGATGCCTCTGCCCTCCCAAACTATTACAAGTACAGCAAATATCCTTGTGCAAATAAATTTGTGCTATTATTTGCGTATTGCTGTAGGATAAATCCCTAGATTGCTAGATCAAAGGAAATGCATTCCAAAATACCTTCCCAAAATGTGGCATCAATTTATACTTCCACCAACAGAGTGTAAGAACACTTTATTTTGCCCTTCCTAGTCAACTATCCTCATTTTTTAAAGTCTATATAATGTATTACACATAGATGGTTACAATTTACATGTCTTTGGCTACCAATGAAGGTGAGTATTTTTCATAAACTTATGGGGTACTTATATTTTTTCTTCTTTGGCTGCCCACTCAGGAGCATGAACTTATGTTTCTAGCAATGATTTTCCATTAGTTTACACCTTTCACCCTCTTTCACCCAGTCCTCTTGCAAACAATTGTAGAGATTTGTGAGATGTTCAGATGGGGTTAAAGGTGGCACTTCCAAGAGGGAATTCAGATGTTCCTCTGGAAATGGAAGCCAAGCAAACTTGTTCCTTTGGCTTCTTTAACACAATGTTTGTGAAATTATTTAACTTGTCTGGACACAACTATAATAATAAAACACCAAAATATTGCTGGGAGCCAAGAGGTCAAACCTGAGATCTAGCTCTGCCATTTAGTAATTGAGTTACCTGAGGGAAACCTACTGAATCTCTCTAAGCTCCAGTGGCTTCTATCAAATGGCAGTAGGAGAAGATGAACCAGATCAGTAGTTTTCAAGATTTCTTTTGAGAAGCAGAAGGCTTATGTGAGTATAAAATGTAAAGAGGAAGAAGTCAGAATGACTCTCTTTGAAGCCAGGATGAGAGACCTCAAGCTTCAAGCAACATGGCCGCCGACTGGTCTCCTGCAGTCCCCCCACCATGCACTTCCTGTGGAATTCTTAGGACCCCACTGGGCCCAGCTTAAAAGGCACCACGCTTTGAGGAACTGTAAAGCACCTCCCAGCACTACCCTAGACAGTCAGGATTTTAATGAATGGAAATTCTGAATCACTCTAGTACACAGTCATCCCTCAGTATGCTTTGAGGATTGGTTCCAGGACTCTGCTCAGATACTAAAATCCACAGAGGCTCAAATTCCTTATAGAAAATGCTGCCATATTTGTATATAACCTATGCACATTCTCCTGTATACTTTAAATCATCCCTATATTATTTATAATACTTAATACAATTTAAATACTGTATAGTTATTATACTGTATTGTTTTTATTTGTATTTTTATTATGTATTGTTACTGGCTCTATGAACCCCTGTATGTTTTTTTATAATGCTCCCCTTTAACTAACTACTTGAGCCTTTGAGTTGTCTCCCAGAAATGGTGAACTTGAACCCCTGGCCTCAAGTGATCTTCCAGGCTCAGCCTCCCAAAGTGCTGGGATTATAGGCGTGAGCCACCGAACCTGGCCTGAATTGATGGGTTTTCTGCAAGACAAAGGAGATTCTGAAGATCACTGGGCAGAATTCCTGACACCTGCCCCCAGTGCAGGTAGACCCTAGTGAGATGCACCACGGTCTGCACCAAGGCACATGGCCCCTCTTTTAAAAGCCCACGATATCCCTTAGTCAGAGAGATGGATTTGAGGCAGCTCTCCCCTTCTCCTGGCAAAATGTCTGTCATATTAAAGATTCCTTTCTTCTTTGGCAATCCTCATCGTCTCAATAATTGGATTTTTGTGCAAGAAGCAACTGGACCTAGACTGAAACCCTCTTGTGGTTTTGACAACAGTATTATTTTACTTGAGGGAGGATTGTTTATTTGTTTGTTTCAAATATTTTCAATCCACAGTTGGCTAAATCTGTGGACTCAGATATAGTGGAGGGGGCCAACTGTATAAGCAAGTGCTTCAATATTTCCCTCACTTGGTTGTAACTTCTAAACTAAAGTTAGTAAAACTAACACAAATAGCATTTTTAACATCTGTAACAGAATGATCCTAGATTAGAATGGTCTTTAGGAATTCTTAAATTCTTAAAATATTCAGATTTGGGAAAATGTCTAATATCAAATTTTTATAAGATTACCTTGCTAGAACCGTATGATCAAGCTATGCTGATTAGGTAAGAGTGGGGTTTGTCTTGATTGGTCATTTACATTGGTAATTGGCTTGAGGTAACATCAACCCAACAGTAGCCAATAAAGATATTGGGAAGTAGCCTTAAAAGAGGTGAGGAAAAAGCATCCCCAGGACTGGCTATATGATTTGTGGGCCCCAGGGCAAAATAAAGGCACAAGATCCCTTTTTCTTACTCCAAATGTCTTATCAATGTTTTTATCCCAAACAAGCAAACTGTGCATTCCATAAGAGGAATTCTGATGAATCCAAGTATCTCCTTACAGGAGGACAGAGGTTGTTCTTTATGGAGGGTTGGAATTATGCATATTCTCTTGGGTTTATACGAAGTGTTCCTCCTATATTTACAGAGCTGCATCAAGCGTGTGGCCAAGAACGTTTTGCCTACAATCAGGGCCTCAAGAAAATTCAGCCAAGCCTTTAGGAAATTAGAATCACTGCTTTTGCAAAATTAGGTTATGTGATGGTTAATTTTAGGTGTCAACTTCACTAGATTAAGGGATACTCAAGTAGCTGATAAAGCATTACTTCTGGGAAGGTTTGTGAGGATGTTTCTGGAAGAGACTGGCATTTGAATCAGTGGACTAAGTAATATGTGCCCTGGGTGGGCACCCTCCAATTGGCTGAGGGCCTGAATTGAAATAAAAAGGCAAAGGGAAGACAAATTCACTCTCTTCTGGAGCTGGGACACCCTTCTTTTGCCTTTGGACATCAGAATCCAGATTCTTCAGCCTTTGGACTTGGACTTCAAGACTTACACCAACAGTTCCCCGGGTTCTCGGGACTTTGGCCTTGGACTGAGAGTTACACTATTGGCTTCTCTGATTCTGGGGCCTTCAGACTTGGGCTAAGCCATGCTACCAACTTCCATGGCTCTCCAGCTTGCAGATGGCCCATGGTGGGATTTCTCAGCCTCCATAATAGAGTGAGCCAACTCGCCTCATAAATCCCCTCTCATATATTTCTATTTCTGTATCTAGATACAGATATCCTATTGGTTCTGTCTCTTTGGAGAACCCTGACTGATGCAGGTTGTATCTTCACTTTGAGGTCCCAATAATTGATGGGAGAAAGGTGGTCTAAGCAAAAGGAACTTTCTGTAGTATAGACCCATTTTGTAACGTAGAGGGATCTTCTTTGCAGACAAGAGTGTCCTTTAAAAGCATTTACTTTCCCTAAAATACTTCTTTCACGTAGTCACTCTTGCCTTAACATTGTCAGTGGCTTCTCAATGCCTACTTGATAAATACCAGAATTCAGACCCTCTACCATGTGACCCAATCTTATCTCCCATCACTCCCCCAAAGGGTCCTCTGTTTCTGTCCACTGTGTGAGCACCGCTTCACCTCTCTGTCCTGGGCTGCTGCCTAAAATGCTTCCTCACCATATCTATCTACCAAAGTCTCATCCATGCACTAGAGTTACACGTATTTTTTTCTTATTTGGCTTTGTATATTTTTTATCCATATTTGTCTGCAATGAATATGTATTGCTTATGTTAGTTTTAAAGTTATTTTTAATTTTTAAAAAATATTTAGCTAATCTTTCAAAACACAGTTTAAATTTTCCTTCCTCTATAATTATCCCATATGGCAGAAATGTTAATAAGAGCTAACACCTATTACACATGGACTAGGGGCCCACCACCATGCTAAGTGTTTATGTATAAATACATTATCTCATTTACTTTTCACAGCCAACCTATGAGATGTTCCCAACCTACAGATTAGAAAAGTGAGGCCTTGAGAGAATGTTATGTGACTTACACAGGTCTGACTGCTGGCAAGTGTCAGAGCTGAGGTGTGAAAACCCAGCTCACTTACCTTCCCCTTGGCCCAGCTGCTGATGTTAACAACCACTTTCCTTGAGCTGGTTCCTAAGGCAGTGGCCACAGTTGCCTTATATTGTAGATAACTGTGTACTAGTCAATTTTTCCCTGTACACTTTCCTTGAAAGCATTCTTGGGTTTTTCAGAATGTATAGCACAGAATTCTACATATAATAATAAATTTATTGAATTTTCCAGATAAGAAAACTAAGACCTAGAGAGATTAAGCAACTTGCCCAAGTTCCCACAGCCATTCTGCAACTGAGCTGGAATTAGAAAACAACAAGTCCTGATTCAGCCCAACTATCTTTCCACCGCACACATTGTCAATGCTTAATATTAATATATATTATTGAATGAGTTTATTTCTGGGGCCTTCTTTATCTGATCCCCTCAGGCCACACAGTTTGGTCATAAATGAAAGCCAGTAAGAATATTAATAATAATTGAACATATAAAAATTACAATTTGATAACACAGTTTTTCAAGTTGGTTGAGTTGCCTAGATAAGAGTTAATGCCTAATATAATAGAGTTCTTGTCCAGTGTTTATTTTATTAATGCAAAATAAATTTAAAGCATTGTAAAAATAGTGGCTGTATTAGTGGTAAGAGGTAGTGCATGAAAGGTATGCTTAATTAAATTGAGCATCAGATTTTTATTACAACACATATATTTAATCAAAGAATACCTAAATTCAAAATTGTTTAAATATGTATATGTTTAATGACTAATATTACTAAACAGTTATATTTTAAAATGTTATCCACACCCAGAAAAAAAAAATAGTAGAATAATTCTGTCACAAAAACTATGTTTTAACGTCTTATACCAGAAGTAGCTAGAAACCCTGGCCCTGGGTTGTGAGCCCCCTACCAGCCTTAAATATAAATTTGACAACCAAAGTTATCAGAATCATATAGATTTGCCCTTGGGGGCAAATACGTGAGTGAATAAAGAGAGAACTATTAGACTTTTAAAAAAATTACACAATTAATACATGTTATTTTGAGAAATTAGAAAAAAATGAAAATCATCACATTCCTGTTATCAAGTGACAATCAGTTTAAACATGCTTAGGTATCTCCTCCTAAATTTTTTTCCTACGTATACAGAATATATTTTTCACAAAAAAAATAGGATTATACTTTACACACAGTTTTGTAAGACGTCCTTTTTTACTTAACGGATTTTCAACATCTTTGTACAACAGTGAGCTTACACATACACTACTGTTTACTGTCTACACAGTCTACCGTTGTAACTTGCACAATAATTGGAAGTAGGCGCAGGCCGGTGACCACAAGCACTGGAGTAAGATGGCGTAGCCAAAGGCTCCGGGCTGCAGTACTGGGCTCAGCTGTTGTATGATAGCAGCCGCTCCTGCTGCCCGCTTTCTTTAGGCCACTTCTCTGTTCTCCTGCAGCTGCAGTGGGCAGTTCCATATACCCCTCAGCAGGGCCCCACTAGGGTCGAGCCCCCACTGCCCACAGCGGGCCACACATACTCCTGACGCTCAGGAGGCTTCGTAAATGCAGCTTCTTAACAGAAGGTTATTCCTATTGCTAATCTCTTTCCCACACGGAGAACAGATGGTACGGCAAACATTACCCTCCCCATCAAGTTACCTGTGAATTCGCCCAGCACCAACCCTGGATGGCACAGGGCTCCTGTCCTCGATAGTCTCCATCCGTCTTCTTTTTCCATATATCCCCAGGCTCTCTCACCTCTCTGTTTTGCTCCCAGGGCCCCGGCTCCAACTTAACAAAGATGAGACTTAACAAAGATAAGCTCCAGACCCCATCTAGCACCTGGCAACGAGTCCTGAGGAAGCTTTGGATCTCCTGAGTTCTGTGGAGTAGAATATCTACAAAGCAAACAAACATTTCTCCGCTAATATTAGCCACACCTAATACTCCCATACTTCATTTCCAGCCCTTGTCTTATCCATTTACTAAGTGCTTTTCTATCAATATTTCTCTTTAAACTGACTCGTTTTTTTAAAACTGAAAGAATGAGCCTGCATCATAAGCAACAATATCCACAAAATTACAGGTTTGTTATGCTGGTTATATTTTTCTAATAATTATGGAAACACACATCACTATTAAAATAAGAAATGTTCATCCATGTACCACCTGAAATCATTCCAGTGGTACCCACGCCACAATTTGGAAAGCACTGTATCGTGTAAATAAGGACCACAGACTCAAAATTTTAAGTTAGACTCTGTTGTTTACCAAAATCTGCAGTAAGGAGGAAGAAAACACACACACACAGCAGTGTCTCAACTCCCCACTCTTCTTAAGAGCTTAAAATAACAAACACTCTTTTGTACATCTTTCTGTGGGACAAAGATGCAGAACTAGCTTAGTGACCTAAGCAAGTCCTTTTCCAAGGACTGCTTTTCTCAGCAGTTAAGAGTCCTTTGGACTCAGGAGGCCTGTAGAAAGAAATCTCTCATGACCAAGGGGAACGAGATACTTCTAGCAGGAGTAGGGGAGTAGAACCATCCTCGACTCAACTTGACCTTGTCACAGCACTGTTATCCAATAAAATCTCTGCATTCTCCCTTTTTCAGTCTTGCCAAAGAAATTGTCTCTACCAGGAAAAGGAGAAGAGATGGGACAAGAAAGAAAAAGGGGTAAGAAAATCCTATCCTGTCACATATGAACTGCATGCTCCCAGGCAGTCCCTGTGGCTTGTTACTTCTTAGCTTGCAGAACAGAAAATGCTGCCAACATACTGCATCATGGCCATGCCACGGTGTAAGACAGAATCCAGACAAAACCCAATGGCAGGCTTTGTAGCGGGGTACCCACCTCCTCTCTGATGACTTGCCCAGAAAGCAAGTGACTGATCTGGGTAGGGATGGCCTACTGGGATGTTCCACCAAGTCAGTAAGACAACTGATATGTTGCTGCCACCCAACATCTCTGCCTACAACGTCCAGGCCTGCCATCTCTCTCATGTCTCACAATCATGTGTCCCTTGAATTTCAAAAAACTTGGCTAGATATGAAACAAAGTGAATTTCTTGTATATTAAGAATGTAAACTTACCTCAAATTTCTGTAGGTTTTTTTAATAATTACAAATGCTTAATGTAGAAATATTTTAAAATATTTTTTAATTTTAGATTTTTTAAATCTATAAAACATAAAGGAGAAAAAATGATACCCCAAGTTCATATCATTGTTACCATTTTAATATTCTTCTCTCTAGTTTCTTTCTATACATTTTCACATCCTTAAAAGCATACTGGATTTTTAATTTTTATAAATTTATAAATTTTTTTTTTTGAGACAGAGTCTCACTTTGTTGCCCGGGCTAGAGTGCCATGATGTCAGCCTAGCTCACAGCAACCTCAAACTCCTGGGCTCAAGCCATCTTCCTGCCTCAGCCTCCTGAGCAGCTGGGATGACAGGAGCGCACCACCACATCCAGCTAATTTTTTTCTATTTTTAGTAGAGACCAGATCTCACTCTTGTTCAGGCTGGTCTCAAACACCTGACCTCAAGTGATCTTCCCACCTTGGCCTCCCAGTGTGCTAGGATTACAGCCATTAGCTACCACACCGGCCTATAAATATTTAATTTTCCTTATTATAAAAGTATGATGTATTCCTTAGAAAAAGTAACCATTCATGATCTTATCTCCAAGAGGAAACAATCATAAATATTTTTATTAATTTAAATATAGTGTTTTTAGCCAGACTAATTTACTTAACTTTGTACACAAGCATTACCAATTTTTGTAATTGCAAAGAAATGGAATCAACCTCAGTGTCCATCAACCAAGGAGTGGATAAAGAAAATGTGTGTGGGATGTGTGTGTATATATACACATACACCATGGAGTATACTACTCAGTCATAAAAAGGAATTAAATGATGTCTTTTGTAACAACTTGAATGGAACTGGAGACCGTTACCCTAAGTATCTCAGGCATGGAAAAACAAATGCTAGACATTCTCATTTATAAGTGGGAGCTAAACAGGGGTATATATGGTTATAAAGTGGTGTAGTGGACACTGAAACCTAAGAAGAGGGGGAGGGGTGAAGGATAAAAATCTGCCTACCAGGTACAATGTACATTATTCTGGTGACAGGTACACTGAAAGAAGATAGACAAATGGCCAAAAAACATGAAAAAAATGCTCAACATCACTGACTTCAGCATTATATAATTCATCCATGTAGCAAAAAACACTTGTACCTCCTAAATTTGTTGAAATAAAAAATAAATAAAACAGAAAAAATTTACAAACATCATTTTATTAGGGGAGGAGAGGTCATAATTAACTTTTTTTAAGTTAGGCTTATTGAAGTATAATTTTTATATAGTAAAATTTACCCTTTTTAGGTGTATAGTATGATGAGCTTTGATAAATGTATACAGCTGAGTAACCACCCTCAAAGTCAAGATATGCTTCATCACCCCAAAAGGGTCCTTCATGCACCTTTGTCTAGTGCTAAACATCATTTTTTGTTTTTTGGTTTTTTTTGAGACAGAGTCTCACTCTGTTTCCCGGGCTAGAGTGCCGTGGCATCAGCCTAGCTCACAGCAACCTCAAACTCCTGGGCTCAAGCAATCCTCCTGCCTCAGCCTCCTGAGCAGCTGGGACTACAGGCATGCACCACCATGTCCGGCTAATTTTTTTCTATATATTGTTAGTTGCCCAATTAATTTCTTTGTATTTTTAATAGAGACGGGGTCTCACTCTTGCTCAGGCTGGTTTCGAACTCCTGACCTTGAGCAATCCGCCCACCTCGGCCTCCCAGAGTGCTAGAATTACAGGCATGAGCCACTGCACCCGGCCCTAAACATCATTTTTAACAGCCATAAAATACTCTGTTTTGTGTCTATACCATAATTTACTGTTGTTCCTACCATTTAGTTATGAACAAGGATGCAATTAGCATTGTATTGAATGCTATTTATTTATTTTCAATTATTTCCTTGGGACAGCTCTCCAGAAGTAGGATTATTGGGTCAAAATATACAAAGAGTTTTTAAAGCTCAACAATAAGAAAATCAACAACCCAATTAAAATGTGTGCAAAAGATCTAGATGGACACCTCACCAAAGAAGACATACAAGTGGCAAATATATTAAAAGATGCTCAGGAAGGGCACGGTGGCTCACGCCTGTAATCCTAGCACTCTGGGAGGCTGAGGCAGGTGGATAGCTCAAGGTCAGGAGTTCAAGACCAGCCTGAGCAAGAGCGAGACCCCGTCTCTACTATAAATAGAAAGAAATAAATTGGACAACTAAAAACATATGTAAAAAATTAGCCGGGCATGGTGGCACATGCCTGTAGTCCCAGCTACTCGGGAGGCTGAGGCAGAAGGATCGCTTGAGCCCAGGAGTTTGAGGTTGCTGTGAGCTAGGCTGATGCCACGG
>CAUYRT010080169.1:0-40304 GCA_963574885.1 Lepilemur ruficaudatus | reverse complement strand
ACAGCTCATTAAAGGAATAGATACTAAGCTTCATGGGAGAGGAAACCCTGCTTGCTTCAGTGGTGTCTCCCAAATTGTGTTCAATGGCATCCTAGTGGGTTTTCCAACAGAAAACAATGACAGGGGAGATTGCTCTGTGGTCAAATAACCATGAGAAATCCTGGGTTAAACAAAAGTAACAAGCTTAATTATCAACAGAGTTTTAATACTCTATTTAAAAAAAAAAAAAAGCAGGCACCAGAGAAGATTATTTATGCATGTATTTTTCTTCTAAAAGTTCCTCAAAAGTAACGACTATGCCTATAATAGTCAACAGTATATCCCCAGCACTTAGAACAGTGTCTGTAATATAACAGATACCCAGTAATGCCCAGCAATGTTCTGGAATAAGTTAGTAAATCACTAGCCACTGTGAATAACAATATTTTACACCTATACAATGACATCGGTGCTTTCATGAGATTCATCTCAACTGTGCCTCGTAACAATCTCACAAGATGCAGGACTAAAATTAAAATCAATATCCCACAGATTGGGAAGCTAGGGGTCAGAGAAGTGTGAAAGAAGAGAATGAGGAAAGAAATCAAAATTTTTAAGGCTCTACTAAGCTGCTCTACCGTGCCCAGGATCTACTTTTTGGCAGCTACTTGCCAGGTTTTTTACCTATAGGATTTCATTTCATCCTCACAACAGCCCAGTAAGGTGCCTATTACAGCTGAGGAAACTCAGGCTTCCAACATTAAATAAATTGCCCAAAGACACACAGGGAAGCGCGGGAAGAATTGAGAATATATACGTGCATCTGCTGGCTCTCGGCCTGAGTTTAGTTTGGCTATTCCTTGTGAAGTGGACATCATAAAAACAGTATTAGGAACAAAGCATTGTTCCTAAGTATTGGGAAAAACAATATTGGCAACAAAACTACCCTTGGACAAACATGAAATAGCCATGTCTAAAATGCCATATACTCGTATACTTCAGGCATTTTGTAATTTGCTTTCTTTATTCTTTTTATTTTTCATATTGTGCTAGAGATAATTCAAAGATTTTAGGGCCCATGATACAGAAACAAACTGAAAGAATTAGGATGCACAGATTTGAAGAGTTGGAGACTGGTGAGAGACGTGACCAGTAAGTCAAAGATACAAAGTTCTTCACTATGTCCTGAAATACTGTAAAATAAGGTTACAAAAATTCAGGAGTAACAGAATGATGATAGAATATAAAGTGATTATGCTTGAGATTAAATGCTGTAAGGTCATCATATGGATCATCTAAATGTAACCTTCAAACGACCTTGTGAGGTACCTACTTTTTAATGCTCTTTGTACAAAGAAACCAAAGCAGAGAGGGGTTAAGTAACCAGGCTTTAATGGCACAGGAAGATCATCATGATACTCCCTTTCAAACTTCATCTCATTAGCACTTAATTTCAAAGAGTGCTGTTATATATAATCTCCTTTGTTCCTGCCATCAGCCCTGTGAGGTAGGCAGACAGGCATTATTATCCCCATTTTACAGAGGAGGAAGCTGAGGCTGCACCTAAGCCCAGATCACACAGCTGCTAGGGAGACGGTTCAGAGCAGATCCAAGTGTCCAGACCCTTAGCCCACTGGTCTTTCTATTTCATATTCATTATTGCTTCCTGCAGAACAGAATACTGGACAAGAATCTTATGGCTGAGGTCACGTGCACTCTCCCAAGTCTCTTCACTAACAGCAAAATCCTGAAGAGCCTCCCTGTGTGACTTTGCGCACATTACTTAGTGCCTTAGCACCACCTCCCCTCTTCTCTTGCCTCAAAGAACAATCCCTTTGGGGTTAAGCAATACAAGTGGAAAATTATCTGCAGATCGCTCTTGAAATACCTGTATTTCACCTCAAAAACAAACAAGGTTTCAGCAGTCTCCTCTTGCCCTCTTATGGAAGCACAGGTCATTTATCCTGAGGATAAGGTGGCCATTCCAACCAAAAGAAAGAAGCAGCCCTGACCACTCACCATTACAGGATAGGACAAACAAGTGTGGGCTCTCAAAACAGAAATTGCCAACTATCACAATCATGTTTTCTTCACTCAGTATGAGTGACAATTCCAATTTAAATCCAAACAATCAGTCCTGGAAAGGCCAAAAATATCTAAAGATGGATAGTGGGAGCAAATTCACCCAAGACTCCATCCTGCATTTTTCCCATTCCTGTGGACTCTGCTTATAGTGCCCACATCTGCCACTCCTCTTCCGAGGGCCACCCTTGGACTATTGGAGCTGTTTCATCCACAGCACAGAAGAGTCTGGGGTTGATATATACCAGGTTGACCTTTAGGCAGTGACTGAGCAGTGCAAGAGTAAGAAACCCCAGCTTTCTTCCATCAGATTGGGACAACTTAGAAGCAAAACCTACACTCCAGAATTTCCCTGTGGCATCAGGAAGATGCCACACTCCACTGGACTTTGCCAAAAATGATACCCTTGTTTTGCATCTTCCCCTCCCTGTCTTGCTTATTCCATTCTCTACCAATTTTTCTTCCGAGCAATTTCCTAACAAATCACTTGCACATGAGTCTTCACCTCAGGGTCTGCCTGTGTGATACCAGCCCAGAGACACCAACCTAGCACAAGCAAAAGAAGACAAAACAAAAACAAATGAGCGCTGCCCCCTTCACTTAGAAGGACAGCATGATCACAGCTAATGCTGTGCATGGTCCACAGCTGGAGAAGAACACACCCTGGTTTTGTCTTATTAGTTACTGACATAAAAATTTCAGTAATATTTTTCTCTTTACAAGATCTCAGGAAAGATTTACTCCAGTATACCACTGTGTTTTAATACGCTATTTCATCCACTTATTTATTTTTGCCCCACCTTTACCCAAAATGTTTTTATTTCCAGAAACAGAAAAATTTCTAGACTTTATTACAATTTTGCATTAAATGAAATATCTCCAATCCTGGTCCTTCACTCAACAAACATCCATTAAATATATATGCTAGTGCTAGACTATACCAAAAAAAAGAGATGAATAAAACACAGCTCCTACCCTCAAAAAACTAACAATATTTCTCCCTAAAAGAAAAAAAATTCTGTTCCTTCTGGCCTGATGTTAACACCAAGAAGACAAGAATCTAGGTCTCAGCTGGGTGCAGTGGCACTAGTCTGTAATCCCAGCTACTCAGGAGGCTGAGGTGGGAGGATCTCTTGAGCCCTGGGGTTTGAATCCAGCCTCAACAACATAGCAAGACCCCATCTCAAATAAACAAATAAAAAGAATCTATGTCTCAAAATTCTCAGTCTAGTGCTTTCTTAAGTTTGCCAATTTTTCATTTTCTAGCCTATTTGCTTTATGGAGTTTTTTGTTTGTTTGTTTGTTTGCAAAATACACCAAAGTTGTAGGTAACAGCAGGGGGGATGGTCAGAAGATGGATATAAGAAGTATTATAGATTAGCCTGTAAGTGAATCTGGGGATTGATATTGGATGAGAGAATGGGCAGGTTGGGGAGAGAAAATAAGTCCAAAATGGTACCCACAGTGCCTAGGGCTTATGAACAAATGGTGTTGCTTTTTCCTGAAACAGTGAATATCCAAAGTACCTTGTCTAGAAGGGGTGGGGAGCTTGGTTCCGAATGTGTTGAATCTGAATGTTAATGGAGAGTCTAAGCAAAGAAGGAAATACAAATGTAAAGAGCATGGGTCTGAAGCTCGGGAAGAGATTCAGTATCATAGAAGCCAAGAGATACAGAAGATCACCCAGGGAGAGTATGAGGAACGAGATGGGCTCTGTGGGCACACCAAACGATGGCATTCTAGGAAAGGAAAGAGGAAGAGGAGACTGTCAGTGATCTTGGAAAAACACAGTTGTTGGGGGAGGGACCGTAGGGTATGGTGTGGGGAGATACAACATTTGGACAATGTGGTCAACTATGCCAAGGTCTGTTAAGATGTCAATTATTTTCTCCTAATAAAGTCAGATTGTCATATATTTTTCTTCTTTTATAGAAGACTATACAATTACCCAACAATTTGGATCTAAATCCTGGAGCACTGCACACTGATCACCTGAGATCACGTGTGGGGCAGCATAAAAAGGCTGCCCAGCACACAGAAAGTGCTTAATAAATGCTAGCTGCATAAGAAGCTGTTAATAGCTAGAATAGTTTAAGATTCTAACTTTCTCTTGTTTCTAAATATTTCCTTGTGTCCAGAAAAGACTGTTAATAACCTCAAGAGCTTCGTCTGTGTGTGTGTGTGTGTGTGTGTGTGTGTGTGTGTGTGTGTGTGTGTGAACATGCCATTTTTGACCACTGGCTATGTGGAATGCTTACTGACTTAGAGGATTGAGTTATGAATGATACAGTACAGAGGAAACCTGAAAGAACACATTTTTAAATGCAAGGTCTGAGTGCTGATTGACATACTTTGTACGATAGTAAAATCTGGCAGGTGCATTAACTTGCATCCCTCTGATCTGTACACATCCACACTTGTCTTCTTAGGGTACTTGGTAATAAGCTTCTTTAAAGATCCCTGAGTAAGCACTGAAGATAATATCTGGAGTATGTAGCACTCAGTCCTTTTAGAATGGCTTTTTCCTGCTCCTTTCGTTTTCTTAAGAAAATGTCAGTTTAATCATTTCCTAATGCTTTGATAATGTGTTTCTTTACATAGCTGTAGAACACTCACTTCACTGTTTTAAAAGCATGAATGTAGATGTAAAAGTGCCAGTTAAATGAGATTACTTTTTCCTAATGAAATAACCAAAGAGGAGTTTGAAGTTTCCTAAACTTGTATGATATTTTTCAGAGCAAATAATAAAGTCCAGGCCCTCCAGTGTGTTTCTTATTTGAGAGAATAACATTTAATATCTTTACTGAATATAAAAAAAAATATTGGGAAATAGGGAATTCATTCATCTGAGACAATCTGTCATCCATTAGGTGGGTTAGCCTCCACGTAAGTGGGGACCAATTTGGGACTTCAGCAATTTGGGACTATAAAGAGGAAAGGGACCCTGGGACCAGGTAGGATGGGAAGCTACCATCATGATCCTGGTGTGGGACTGATTTCAACAGGTGTCAGTCACCCTGTCCCATAGTCAGTCTTGCCTGGTTCTACTCACAGCCCTCTCCTCTTGCTCCTTCATCCCTAAGGGTGGGAGAAGCTTCTGATGGTTGAGAAATCCAGGGTGTTTTCTCATCCATCAGGCTGCCCTTGACTCCAACCATATTTCTGAAAATGGTTTCTTCATTAAACTCTTTTTAAATCACCTCCTAACTGTCCATCTGCTTCCTTTTAGGCCTCTGAATGATGCAGCCTCTGCTGTCTATTTATTTCATGGTTTCTCAACATTTTCAGGATACACTGATGGGTCAACGTCATGAAGAGTAGCTACAACTCTTTCCTGGGTCTCCAAAAAGACTCGCAAGGCAGACAGTTACAATTGAGGGTTAAAATGGAACCTGCGGATTATCTGAGGGTTTCAATTATCCTTGTTACCCTCATTCTATCTTGCACAGAGAATTCAGAATTGGCTGTGTCAAGACTAAGTTGACACACATCACAGAGGCTATACAGCAGTCGATCTGCTCATTAAGAGTTTTTTACTATGTCCCACTGATCTTCCACTTCTTGCAATGCTTTTGATGTGGGTTTAATTCTAAGTTCTGACAGAGAAAGGGTCTCACATCTGCAGTCCCCAGTGCAATCTTCACATGACTGTCAAAAATGCAACTATTTGTCCCCAGGCTTAAAGTGCCAGCTCTAAAAAAGGTCAAGGACTCTCCCTGGGAACATCTACAACATTCAAGCATATACTTAAGATCTTCATTTTATCTTGCACTTTTCTTCAATCTAACATTAATTTGGATATCCTATTTCCATAGACCCACTCTATACTCAGCACTTTCTAAAAACAGAGAATAATTCAGCTCTTATTTCCTTTCTAAGACCACAAGTCTACCTGCTGTGCTATAGAAACACTGATAGGCCAAATTTAAACCTAAGAAATGTAACAAACCATTCCCCTAAATGAAAGTCACTTTTCTTTAGTAATTTCTGCATATAACTCTTAGAATTATTTCTTATTTTCATCCTCAATAGTTTGTGATTTAAAGTGCAACATGAAATAAATCTTTAACAAACAATGAATAGCAAGTCCTTCCTCATTAATTACCAAGGAAATAAAAGGTTTCTCCACGCATGACATAGTTTCTCCACATGTAGCATAGTTTTGCTTCGTTTTTAAAACTTTCTGTCAAAAATATGTGTAAATAATGTCTTTCATCCTACATATCTTCTTATAGATAATAAAATCACCATTCTTCAATTGTTTTAAGAATTCGAGTCTCCTCAAAATTCAGAATTTCTCTAAACATAACTGTTGTAGATAGCATTACCATCACTAATAAGTTTTTCCTAACAGTAGTTCTATGAAATGGGTAACTATTTCTTATGATTCAGAGAGGGCTGGTAATCTGATGAAATTGCATTTTGAGATTTCACTAGAAGTTTCAAAATTTTGATTGTCATGCTTCTGAGTGCAATCCATAATTCATTTTCATCCTCTGCTCTATTAAATGGTTAAGTTTGGGGTCAAAGCAAATTATGTCATTTATTTGGCCCTAAAATGAGCTGGAATTGTATAGACCACCTTTTAATGTGTGGGCTTTTGGAGTCAACCAAACATGGCTCAATTCCTGGTGATGCAACTAGAGGTGTGCTGCTTTATGGTTATGCTGTAAAGTAACTGTAAAAGTACCTATTCATATCTCTATAGAAATATTACCTTTATATAAAATGTACCAACATGATCTAAGCAAACAATGGCTGCTGTGACTATTACTATTATTATGACGATTCTGTAGGAATTATGTGCACAATTAACCACTTTCAAGTGAGCTAATTCTCATAAATTGCATTGCCAGGTGATGAAATTTTTACTCCAAATGTGTGGAAGGGAAAAGAACCCCCATGATTGTTTCTTTCCATAAAAAAAAATAAATTATTTAAACATTTTGTGAAAGAGATTTGCAAAAAAACAAAAAAACAAGTAGCTACAGCACAGTGTAGGGCAGTGACCAGAGACTTTATCAATTCATACCCTTTTAACCTTGAGCAAATCCATGGAAGCTTTTTGGGCTCAGTTTCCTCCTCTATTAAAAGAAGTTGGAATTAAATGAGCTCCAGGTTCGCATCAACCTCTCAACACTACGGTTCAACTATTGGTGTACACAGCATAGCAATTAAACACAGGGGCTTCAGGGTCTCTGCCAGAGTTTAAATTCTCTGCCATTTGCTCTCTGTGAACTTGCATGAGTTACTTAACCTTTTCAAGGCCAAGTTCCTCATTAATGAAAGGAAGACTCAGTGGTGTGCTGGCTGAAGATGCTCAGGAGAGGATTGTGTACATCTCTTCCCAACTTCATGTTCAGTGGCATTACCCTGAGAGTTTGAAATCTGCCATGACGAGAAAATTTACACCACAGGAAATTGGCAAAAGCTGCAAACAGAGGTTTTCCCTTCCCCCGTGGAGAGCCAGGTAGACATTTACCAGAATAGCACTGGAGGTGCTATTAAGACGGGTTTTTTAATAAGGGGTTTTTTCTTTAGTATTATAGGAAATAATTCACGAAAATAATAAATCACTTAACACAGTTCTAAGTACATGTTATACTTTACATAAATGTTATTTTTATACTATTATAGGCTGTTGTCTATTAAAAAGTCATAGGAAAGTGTGATATTCTTATGAATTTGCTGATTCTAAAAACAAATGTAAAGCTCCACTGAAATTTACATGAGTCTGACTTTGCTCAGCTACTGAGTTCCCAAGCAAGAAAAATAATACCTTATTTAATTTTGTATTTACAGGTCTCCTGTTAAGCACCATCCCCAGAAGGTAGTTTTCTTCTTTATAGACTGAACAAGGATGTCGTCTCTTAGTTTCTGCATAAGCCTGGTAGCAGCTAAATGATATGACTTTTTTTCTAATATAGGAAAACATGACTAATTTATTTTACAACCAATTCTTGTCCTTATCTAGCGCTCCCAGCGTCAGTCCATCTTGTTTTTCTAGCTGGAATCCCCGGAGACCTCCTGTTCCCTCACTTCTCATGCTTAAGATCAACTTCACTTCCAAAATCTCTCTCCGATCTGTTTTTCTTTCTCTATTTCCACTCTCTCGCCATCCTTGTTTGAGCCACTGGTAACTAACTGGTGCTTGGCCTACTGGAACAGTTGCCTTACTGGCCAGGGCAACTGAGCGAGACTTTGTCTTCAAAACAAAATAAGAAAAGAAAATTCTATGTCACATGGTTGCTGCTTCTTCCAACTTTCAGGTTATGCCTCCGGTTTCTCCTCCTTAGAGAGGTCTTCCCCGATCATCAAATCAAAAATACCTCCCCATATGCAGTTCAAAATAGCTCCCTTCCACCCTGTTTTATTTTTGGCATTTAGTTGTGCGAAATAATCTTAGCTATGTGTTTCTTTTCTTTTCTTACTGTCGTACCCACAAGATGGTAAATCCCATGAAAACAGGTTTATTCTCTTGGGTTCTTGCCACACTTCTTTTTTTTCTTGTCTGCTTTCTCCACAAAATTTAAATCTTCACGGTGTCCATATTTATGTCTAACATGGTGAGTTTATTAAGCTCAATCTTTTTGTTAAAGGTTTTGCACCTTCTGAGGTTTTTTTACAAAATAATTCCTATCAAGAAAAAAAATCCTTATTACAGGTATTTATACACTTTTAAGACATTTTTAAAATACAATTTTCACAAATGGCTAAAAAATTTTTGCATAATCAAAGACAGAACAGAGTGGTTTCACACCACTTAAGTAGTAGTTGTGCTTCTGAAAATACAACTTTTGATTAAGAGAATCTGAAGTATAGTAGTGTAATTGGCTATTTTTTTCAATTAACTATGTGTCCCTAGTATGAGTTAGAATCTAGGATACAAAAACAAAACAGCTCTGGTTCCTGTGGAGTCTATATTTAGTCTGAGGAAGAGATGTCTATGTTATTTTTCTCTTCCTTAATAAAATAGTAATTTTCCTTCCTTATTCCTGACATTTTGCATCTGTTTACACCCATATCTTCATTGGAGAATTATTATTCCTCCTTTCAATTTAGGAATATTGAAAACAATAACACAATAAGAACATACAGAACTGAAAAAACCAACAGCAAGATATTATAAAAAGCAGAGACATCCTTCCCTCTCTGGGATAAGTTTCCGGGAAGTTGCTTTTTAATCCAAACAATCCACTGATGCTATTGCCAGGTTTTCCTATTTCTATATTGCTGATAAATTTTTGAAGCCATTGTTCCTTTATTCACCTATTCAATTGTTGACTAATTCTTGGGCACTTACCATGCACAAAAATTGTTAGACCTAAGTTAGCACAAAAAAACCCCAAAGTCCTAAACTAATATATCTTCTAACAGTAAATATGTAAACTGAAAATGTTGAAAATTTTCACTGAAACAGATCTTTAAGTAAACATTCACTTCTAACTTCAGTCCTTGAATAGGCGAACTTGAGCTGTAATGAAATGCAAATAACTATGTTAATGCAAATGTTAAGGCTACAAATTCAAACATAAAAAGTCAAGAAATGCAAAAGTTAAGGTTCTCATAGAAACATTAACTCACTCAAATTGTACATATAGAATATTTCCAATTACACGGAAGACAGCAAAATGTGATCCCTTAATGCACTATATGTGCAACATGGGTAAGTTAATGCTGTTATGAGAACGTTAAATTTTACAACCTCTGACTTTGTTTTAAAAGTTACTGCCTGAGTATTGTGTTATTCCTATCCTCATAATGCTATTTTCTTAAAATAGAAAGAAAACAGAAGAGGAACAAATGCCATTGTATTTTCCATCAATATAGTATTCCAAATTTATACTATATTTTGGTTAATGAGTGAGACTAAAATATGTTGGGCACTTTCTGAAATTTTTTCAGTTGAAAAATTTCTACTTTGCTTGGAATAACTGAATGGTACCTTGAGATATTCCAGGTTACAGATTTGTAAAAATGTGCAATAAATACGTGTGAGGCTGTATTTGTTATTATTTATGCATAATATATAATTTATAGAAAGAACAAAAATTCCATTCATAACGGGAGAAACTTTATAAAATACAAATTTAGAAGAGAAATAAATACATCCAATGATTAAATGATAAATTCTATGTTTTTTTCTTGATACAGAATCAAAGATATTTTTAGCATATTTTTTCTCAGGACCATTCACTCTTCCACTTTTCAAGAAAAGCATAGTGTTTTGTTTAAATATTTCTGAAAGCTGAAAATAATATATTTTACTATGTGTTTTCAAATTTAGCTAGCATTTTTTTCTATAAATACTCAGTGGTGCAACAAAATGTTTCCTTAATTGTGTAAGTTTGGACAGGATAAATCTGTCTTAATTAAATTATGATGTTGCAAAAACTAGGGGAGTGAAAGGAGAGCAATAAATGTGCAAGCCAGGAAAATTTGCAGTAGTGATGTTTAGAAAGATCATCTCTGAGGACAGACAGGGGTCCTGCGTCTGCGTTTTGTGCAGGGTCTCTTGGTATCCTCTTTGTTACTCAGTAAATGAGACACATTACCCCGGTCCCATGAAGAAGTACTCTAATGAATGGAGACTTTAAAACTGGAAGGGAAAAGCAGGCTGGAATGAACAAAGCCCCAGACACTCACTGCAACCACAGCATATGACGTTCTAGATTGATTCCTTATTTCCAGTTCTTTGCTGAAAGCCCTTGATTACTGCGATTTTTAACAGTGTTCGTATCCAATTTAACAGGTTCTCTTTAAAAATTTGTCAAGCTTTTGAACTCCCAATATTAACCTGTATTTTCTTGTCTTCTGACAACAATTATTCAATCAGACTTCTTTTGTGAAGACTGCAAGATAAATACCGCCACAGTCTGAAAACTGTAGTGTCATGGTTGAGTAGTCTGATCTTAGGCTTTATGCTACAAATAAATTGGTATGTTCGTAAATAATTATACCGGGCAGTCTGTCTACCACCTGTCCCCACTGTGGAAATGCCTGACATCATCTCCAGCATTGCAGTGGAGCCCCCAATACCACCTCCATCCCACCCCCATCCCACCGCATTCCTGTTGTTTTCTCCTTGCAGGACTTTTCCATCCTTAGCACAGAGGACCTGTAGTTAGAACTGGGCAGGGGGATGGGAACTCTAGCTCTGAACAATCAACTTGACCTCTTTGTTCTTTGTCCATAAAATCAGTGGCATCTTATGGATTTACCTCACAGAGTTTCTAAGAGACTATATTTATCAATGTTTGTTTGTTATGCCTGGGAAATCCCTAAATCAGAAATCCCAATTTGTATCATATATTAATATCTTACTTGTTCATTTGTTCCCCCCTCAACTTGAAGCCTGGGCTGTTTTGAGTGTTTGTGGCAGTATTTTTACAAAATATTTATCCAGAGATTGAAGGGTTAATGCCATATTGCTTTAAATGGTTGAGGGATTGCTACATTTTTAAAGGCTTAAATCAATGTTAAATGTGAAGATTTCACAAAATAAAGGCAAACAAAAAAAATAGGGTCATTAATAAACAAAGAAACAAAAAGGAAAAATCTTTTCCTCCATTTCTAGTTGGAACTGCTATTTTTTACAGCTAACTGAAATATTTCAACATTTGAAAAACATCAAAATAGCTAGAATTCGTAAGTCTGAGAAGGGGAAAAGAAAGCACTTTGCTAAAGTGAAGTAAGTTCAGCATTTGCAATGTAATTCAAATTGCACTTGTAATTCAGGTCCTGGAATTAACCCACTCAACCAAAGCTTGAAAAGATTTAGATTTACTCAGACTAGCAACAATACAATACTGCCTTACAATTGCACAACCACCCTGTCTTTTGGTGATACATCCAATACACTCTAAATTATAATTCTAAAACTCAGTTTGTTGTTGAAAAAAATTCTGTGCGTCATATCAGAGTCTGTCTTGTTGCAATTTAAAAGGGGGAGGGGAGACTCAACCAGTTTTAATCAGGCTAGGATAACACCTGAGCTCGTCTTATAAACACTTTTTAAAAAATGATTTTTACCACAATTTTTAACTGTAAAGAGGTGAATTTGGAATAGAATTCCTGTATTTTCAGCCCATTGACTGCAATGAAAAGAGTAACTTTCAAGGCATTGTGATGTTCGAGGTACAATTCAGGTCATCTGAGCTGCCATTTTATTTTTCCAAGGTTGATTCCACCAGGGATTCATCTCATGGAAGGTGGGAGGATGAATAGGTTGGGGGAAATGGATTTGTGGCACTGTGTGTTTAGACTGCCTGTCCATGAAAGTTATTTGAAGGTTTCCCATGCAAGCGATTTACGAAAACTCAGCCATTTTTACCTTTGTCTAGTTTGACAACAGTCAAAGCATCCAAGCAAAGTTTTTTTTACAAAAAGGAAAAAAAAAATTATCTGCCAAGGTTTTTAAAGGGCAGTTCTAATTATCTCATTTTTTATGATGGACATTTTTTGACAGTAATAAACAAAATTTAGTTAGACCTTATGATATCTCATAATAAAAAAAATACTTTGTAAAATTTTAGAACCAAGCTACTAATGGAACTCATTTATTTTAGTTCACTCACACACAAAAGCAGAGAAAACATTACGATATCAGTGAATTAGTGCTTACATACCATGCACATCAACCAAGTTAGAAATGTAGACACGGTGTTCTGAGCTACATGTTGCAGATTTTATTTTTAAAGAAGAACAGCAAGGCAGCATTTTCATGATATTCTAAAAGACTGATATGTGATAATATAAAATACCTTCACCTTACAAATCAATTCTTTGGTGGAAAAACCACCAATTTTGCTTTTTTAATCCTATGTAAAGCAGCATAGTTTCATATTTATTTAGCTTAGTGCTTTCTTTCTATTTAAAACATTTATTAACCAGAAAGACCTCAGTGACATGTAAATTTCATTTTCTATGCCCTGTAGATTAAAATACATCTGTTTCAGCCATCATTCAGGAAAGAAATAATTCTAATAGTTCATTTTATTAAAACAAGATTTATGTCAGCATTCAGTTCTGACAAGAGAAGCCAAGTGGCTTGCACATAATATCAGGAGGCAGCTTTTTTCCTTCCAGAATTTTATCCAAATTAAACAGAACTGTGTCCTTAAAATATATGAGGGGAGCCAAGTAACTTTGCCTCTTGGTGTGGGGTTGCTGACAGTGATTCACTAAAACACCAGGTAAAGTGTTCTTTGTTAAGTTTAATGTGTGATGTCCTGGCATTTGCATTATACCGTAATTGAAATAATGCACCTGTTATTCCAGTGGACTTTGCTCCTATAGTCAGGTGAAATATTTAAGGATGCATTTTTAAATCCGGCATTTAATGAACTTTCTTTGTTTCTAGTTCTGCGCAGTATAGTTTAAGAGCAAATGATATTTGTACAAAATGTCTAGAATAGGCATATTTTTTAGAGACAGAAAGTAGATTAGTGATTGCCTGGGGCTGAGGAGGAGATGAGGGGGAGAGAGTGACTGCTAATGGGTACAAGGTTTCTTTTGGGGGTGATGAAAATATTCTAAAATTGATTGCAATGATGTTTGCATAACCCTGTGACTACACTCAAAATCATTGACTTGTACACTTTTAGTAGGTGAATTGTATGGCATGTGAATTATATCTCAATAAAAATATAATATACCTCCTCCCCCCAAAAAGAAAGATAAATCCCACCCCAAGACCTGGCCCCTGAAGAAATCAGAGTCTTGCTGGGCAAGGAGCTCTTTCTTCAGGAAGAGTTTTCCTAACTGAGGGAACAGTATATGAAGAAGAGGGAGTGCAAAGAGGCAGGGGAGAGCATTAGGTTTCCAGAAAGATATGAATATATTTTATCTGCAAAAGTCAAGGAGTTGGTACCTAGGGAGAGGTAGGGGGTGTCTGGGAAGATGTATGAAAAGGAATTGCTGTTTCTCACTCAGCTTAAAGTTACAGAGGGAAGGAAGGGAAAAAATTAACATTCATAACAGTTGAAGGTTAATGATAAAGGCATCAAATTGCCATTAGGTGCTTATTTCTTTATTATCTTGTTCTAATTGCATGTTCCATACAGGAAAAATTGTAGCATTGACCTGTGTTTATGTTTAGTTAGTTTAATAGAGTTCTATTTTTTGTCAAACGCGCTATTGATAGTTAAGTGGGGAAAGTATGTCAAATTATCTCTTTCTCTTAAAAGATTAGCCACTTAACCACACTCATGGTGGAACTGGTCACTGGAACCAGCAGACCACAAATGAAGTACCACAGTTTTCTTCACAGCAGTGCGTTTTCACAACATAGAGGACACCTACAGCCTACTAAGCACTGGCCTAACACACCCAAGCCCAGGATGGCAAGTGCTATTTGGGCCTTTTAAAGTCAACTAGAAGGGGGGAAAAAGTTGTTAAGAAGTGTCTTCTAAAATAGTAAAACTGAAAACATGACTATGATAATATACCAAAAGAATTTTAATGCTCATATTAGAGAAGGTTCATTGCATATAGCTCATTTCAATGTTGATGGTTACACAAGCATCAGAATCCTGGAGCACACAGGCCTAGATATGCTGCTAAATGCAGAACTGCTCATTTATTCCATACCCATTGGGAGGGTAAATCTTTCCATCTCCTTTGCTCCCTACTCATGTTCTGTTTTTCTACGCTGGGAACAATGAGAAGACACAGAAGGAAATAGAAACTGACATACTCTCAAGGGCTTCTGACGAGCCAGCCCTGTGCTAAGTGCTTAACACGCACAGTACCTCTATGAAGTTTCACTTACTGAAAGCAATGAGCCACCCACACGACGTGTTTATCATTTGGTGCTTATATCAGGCATCTTCTCATTAAGGCTTTAGCAACCCAACGAGATAGGCAAAATTATTATCAATCCAAATATAGAGATGAGGAAAATGAGGCTGAGCTCGACTAAGTAGCTTGCTCAGAATCAGACACGTCAAGATGGCAGGTCCTGGATGGATGCCCAGACGTGTTTAAAGCCCACACCCATATTCTCAACCATGTCACTGTTCTGCGTTACCCAGAGAGCCCAGGCTTCGTGTTGACACAGCAGAAGGCAACTGGGAGAGGGAAGAAGCTCCAAAGGAACTGAGAAATGTAGAACCCAGGAAGTAGCCAGACACTCCAGGCCACGGGGTGTCTTAACAAGGAATTAGATAACACAGGGACACTCCCGGCGTGGTTCCTACTTGGTGCTATCATTCATGCTCACCTACAAGCTTTCTGGGCTGGAAAAATTGAGATGTCCTTACCCACTATGATTGAAAATTGGTGTCGCTTCTCGATTTCTATACCTCCTTCCTCTCTAACACATTCTTTCTTTTCGTTTTTTCAACTGGAGCAATCATTCCACAAATATTTATTGAGGCCCTACTATGTGCCAAACTCACTTCTAGGCACTTAGGATACAACGATGAATAAAACAGGGACTTGCTGTCACCTGTCTTACATGCCAGGGGAGTCAGATCACACACAAACAAACATGGAAACAGGTAATCTCATCTATCCTTTCAACTGCCCCAGGCCCCCAAGTCACTATCTAAACAAATCATGAATTCTCAGAAGGTCTGAGATCCAAAGGCTTGAGCTTTATAAAAAAAAAAAATGTTTTTAAAGATCTAGAATCAAATTTAAAATATGTGCTTAAGAATTTTTGTTGACCATTTCCATAACAGAGCTGGAATTACCTGGAATTACCTGGATTCTTTTAAATGGAATGTCCATCTTTTAAAAGCTGACCAAAGAGCTAGTTTTCATGAATTACCAAACATAGCTATTCTCATTCATTCATGCAAACTCATGAAGTCACAATCTTTGATAGAATTAAACATATTATTAAGGCTACATCTGTTTTTGTTTTTACTTTTAAATCAGTTAACTTATTGATCTCAGAAGGAAGACACCTAACTGATCTACATTTTTCCCATCACTAGAACATTTAAATTTATCAGTCTTCTAACAATTGAAAGGTAGTGAATAGACATAACTTCCATAAAACTCACTTTTTAAAATTAAAAGACAATCATTCCAAGCTTAAAACAGATGGTGTCAATATTTTAGTAAGTAAGGATATTTTGATGTATAGACAGAAAAATTTGCATAAATTGTTCCTCTTGCAAAATTGAATAGAGAAGTCTATTTATTGCAGGCTTTAATATAGACATGATTTATATTTTTTTCTATGACAGTCACTAAAAGAATACTGTTTTCAAAATGTATAGACAAAGAGATATGGTGATCTATCCAATTGTATCTACAATCAGGAATGATTAAAGAAAATTAGAGTCCACTTTACAAAGTTGCTAAAATTCAGAGCCCCCTGTGAGTTTGAGGGGGGCTCTACCCTACCCTCTTCCACTCCACTTTCACTTAAAGGTAAATTTTAGTGGAAAATGACAACTAAAAAAAGATGCTACAAGTTCATTTTTTTTACACAGCAAGATCGACATTTCAAAAAATAAGAGCGTATTTTTGAATGAACAAAGACTTACTCAAGGATCTGGACTTATATAATAAAAGAACAAATTCAATGGAATAAGGTTATTAACTTATTAATAGTTTAGTTAAAAGATTAAAGAGTTGCTTTTGAAATTTTACGAATCAATTACTTTCAGTTAAATTTTAAACCAGGTCTTATAGTCAAAATCAAAGATTTTTTTTTTTATAGACTGAGATCAAAATCCAACTGTTCATGTTTGGAACCAATTAAGTTACATTTCGAAGGCACAAGAGATAGTGTTGCTTTTTTAAATTTAAAGGTGCTTCATTAAATGATACTTTAGGCAGCTTTTCCTATTTTCAATACGTTACATTTGCTAAAAGCCATAATGAGAAGAGGTTTGCGATAAGAAGACTTGTATCTCAATTGAAGAGTGTCTCACTGAACAGATGAGAGAAAAGTTAAAACATCCAGACCAAAGTTGTATGCTTTTGTTTCTATAAATGTCAATGCCTCTGAACTAAATTCTTGGGGGATTTTCAGTTAGATGATAACACAATTAATTCTGACAAAGTAGGTGAAAAAAATCTGCAACTATCCTCAACCGTAGGCATTTTGTTTCAGAGACAAAATAAGATGTAATTTCACTCTATTAATTCAACTGAGGTTAGGCAACTTTTTGTATAAGAGTTAACAATTTATTGAACTTTTCTGTGTTGGGCACAGTGGTGAGCACTTTGCATTTCCTCATTGAATTCTGACAACATTTCTATCTCATTTTTCAGGTAAACATCCTCTGGAGGATAGCAGATCACACCCCCAGAATCACTCCTGGAGGACATGGCAGTGCCTGGTTACAAATGAAGTCCCTCTGCTTCCCAAGGTGGTACTGTTAACCTTTGACCTATATTCTCGTGTGACCAAATGGGAATCACTGAAGGTCTTTATTATTGCCTCTTTGTCAAAATGCATCAAATATGAGTCATCTGTTTATCAAAAAAACTCACCACAAACTTTCTTATAATTTATGAAGGATAGTTAAAATTCATGATAGTCCGCCAAAGCAATTGATGAGAATATTAGCCACCGCTGAAATACAGAATTTGCATCTTAAAACATCACTCAGAAAAGAAGAAAAGCTGAAGAAGAACAAAGGCTAATAATTTTTAAAGTGGGGATAATTTTTTAAACACCACAATGATTGCAACTTAATTTCTCTTTTTCCTAGCTTTGGGCTAACACAATATACTGTGGTGATATTTGGGGTTTGTGCTTCAGAAATTTCCATGGACACATTAGCTTAGATGGTTTCATTACCCACCCTCATTACTAAGTAGCATTCAATTACTGAGTGTTGCAATGCCAAAGAGCATAAAAGAGAGACAAAATCTCGGCAAGATCTAAGGGTAAAATGGCATTTTTATATTGCTATAAAGATTACTTAACTCTAGTGCAGTACTAATGATCATTTCTGTGACCAAAAACATCCCCTTATGATTAATTATGTAAACTCTCATCATTTCAAGCCCAATAAAGACTTTAAAACATTTTTCATGCATCTTGTATTCCCAACATATTTTTTTTCCATTTACCCACATAAGAATAGACTCTAAGGATTAAAGTAATTATTTTCCATTACATTAAAATGGCTTATCACTTGGGATTATTCAGATATGTATACACACAACTCAGGTAGATATATATGAGGGGTGTTTTAACATGGGGTGGGGAGAAAGCTTTTGTATTCTTTATAAATGGTGATTTATGTTCCTCGTGTTTCTGTAAGAGAGGCACATAGTCTCATGTTGGAAAGAATATCTCAGTAGTCAAGCATTTCCAAATTGGATATATTTCTAAATTAGAATATACAGTAAAAATCTCCCTTGAATGTTAATTACAGTTTTGTTTATATCACCAATAAAATTGGGGGACTACTGTTCGATAATAAGAGATTGTTTATAATAGCATACAAGGCAGCCACTAAATGTGAGGTTATATATTATACAAGTGCTTGTTAATATAGAAAGATATGAGGTATATTGTAAAAATAAAAGTCATAAAACAGTGTGTTTACATAGGCATATACCCATAGACCTTTTATTAAAGGATATACAGAAAGGCATTAACAAAGTTTATACCTAGGTGGTAGGATCACAGTGACTTTTGAGGGTTTTTTTTCTCAGTTGGAAAAGACTATTAATTTTTCTCTCTAATAAACATAGTTTACTTTTGCTTCAGATACAGAAATGTAAAGAAAAACAAATGAATATATCCTCTCTTGATGAAAGTGATCATTCAGAGTCTGAAATCTGAGACATTTGTCTGAGAATGTTCCATACTTGAGAAAATTGCTTCCGAGCTAAACCCAAGTGACAAAGCCCCTTCTTTAGCCCCTGCCAGGTCCCAGAGCCTGTTTCTCCAGCTGGACAAGTTGAGAGAAGGCAAACAACAGCAGACAGTGTGACACTGCACGCTCTGCCACAGGCCTGTGGGTAGGGGCCTCCCTGGTTGCCCTCTGGGTAGGAACTGCGACAGGGACAGCTAGAGGCAATAAGATGTGAAGTCTGTGTCATTCTTTATTATGCAGCTTTGAAGATGCTGGAGAGCAGAACATGAAAAGAGAAAGCGGAGACGTGCCCACAGCTTGAACGTAGCGTCCTGGGGACTGCAGGGCGTTCACTCTGGGTCACCAGGGTCATTTCCCCTAGCACGATGCCTCCCCGTTTACAATTTCCTTTGCTTCTCTCTCTTCCTTCCTTCCGCTCCAACTGGACCCATCTGCAAGGAGGAGAGTCTCTATCTGCGTGCAACAGGAATTTAGTTTTCAGAAATGGAGTTCTGGGCACGTTCTGAACAGAGACTGGCAATAATCCCAAATCGCATGTTTTATTATGTGGGCTTTATTTGTGTTTCTTATGAAATGAGCTGAGACACTCAAACTCGTCGCAGATAGCAGCCGAAGTTAAACGACCACATTGTCCCTAGGTAGAAAGGTCGGCGCGTTACAGGGAAAACTGTCCAGCTCCCGAGTTTGCTGGAAAACTTATACACGAAGACAAGCTGCTTCAGTCATTGTTTTCAGCAAACCGCAGATTTTCTTCCTGAATGGCAAGACTGCCTTGACAAATGAAAAAAAGAGAAAGGCGAAGGTTTTTGACCTCATCCTTCTAGATATCTCCGTAAGGTCTCACTGAGATTAAATATAAAAATCACTGGAATTTCATTCACAACGCAGGAAGACAAAAAGCATTAACTTTCACTGCCATCGTTTTAGAAATAGATCGAAACTGCTTATTCTGTGGAAATAAAACAGTTGGGTTCACTTCTTGGCCACCACAGAGTCCTTTCTAGTGAGGATTTCCTCTTTTAATCAGTTATAAGGTGTAATGACAGTCTCCACAACCGGCCACACCCTGTGGGGGCAATGTGAATAAACACTGGTAACTTCTGCCAGAAATAAACGCCAGATTAATAGCATGCCGCCTGCACATCGGGGCATTTCCAGCTCCCTGGGACCCCAGATGAGAAATTAATTAAGCTAATACATTTAAAACTAAATCCATTTTACTCCAAATTGCCTTCCCCGAAAAGTTCAGCAAAAATGTGAAATGCCAAAATTGTAAACTTGCATTATATGTGTATTCAGACCCTGGTAAAACAGATTCAAATAAAGAAAACACGAGATAAAGAAAGCCAGCGAGCGATGACTGACTCAAGATCCCCATCTAGTGACAGTATGCTGAATAGCAGGTTGTTTGTTTACATTTCTGGGGAGGTCTCTAAATCCTACGAATTAGGCATTTATTCGGTTCATTGTTCAGAAGTGATATGCCTTCTGTTATTGTGCCCTTTTAAAAAGTATTCTGGGGAACATTTTACCCCCCTCTTTGCACAATTATGGTGATCCTCCTCCGAGCCTGGTTCATCTGTTTTCGATAGGGTCTATTTCCCTGAATTCACTGTTTATTCCCTAACTCATGTGGCACCTGATCAAAGAGATTTGAAACTCTTGACATGAGTTTAAGTCATCTGAGCAAAATTTTACAGTACATGTTGCATGTAACAGTATATGTAGCAGTCAGAAAATATGTCCTTTCTGTCTGGAACTGTGTTGGTGGCCCTGTCTATACAGGTTAACAAGAAACTGGTGAAGGAAAACAGAATATTTCCCCAAAAATATACCTCTTTGGCATATTTCAGTATGGCTATTGGGAAGGGCTGCAAACCACAGGAATAGCTTTGAAAATCTGTCTTTTGCCACAGAGATTTTCAGCTGCAGAGAAAATCTACATTAGTGGGGTAAACCTTTACTGTTCACATAATATAACTCAGTAATAAATTTTTTAAACGAGACTTTTCTGTAACTGCTGTTTTACCTGATCCTGCGAGATAACAGCCACAGGATAACCTTTTTGTAGGCTACTAAAAGTCAAGTTCCATGCAGATTTATTATGGATCCTCAGAAATTTGGTAAGAAATTGAAACTCTATCAACCCTAAACATCAGTAAGTAAAGAATTTGGGGTCTTGTCATTTCTATAATTTGACTGAAAATCTTAGGGCAGCTCCTAGGACCATGTTTCAAGTGAACAAAGGGAATTGTACTCATCATTGTTTCGTGGGGTCAGGGACCATTATTCTCTGAGGAGCTGTAAGAACATCTTCTGACCACCAGTGCTTTGAGCAAAGGGTGGAAATAAAAACAAAGGCAAGTGGAAAACTGAACGGGCGGGTGAATTTGTGACATAGCTACCACAAACAAACCCTGCCCTGTCCCTCTTTAGAATATCTGCTTTTATAATTTATAAGACATGAAAAGTTGGCACTGGAAGGAAACTTTTCAATGTCTTAGCTCATCCCATGATTTCAAGAGGAGGCCCAGATAGACTGTGCCTAGTCCAAAGTCACATGACTGATTGATAACAAAGCTAGACCTCTACCCAGTATTTCTGACTTCTAGTGTTTCACGTTTCAAGGGCCTCAAAAGCTCCCTAAAACACTGACATGAAAACACAGTCCATGGCCTTCACAAGTCTTTTGCAAATATTTTCAGAGGTAGTAGCTGCAAAAGTTCCTGGATCATTTTTCTTCCTTTTTTTTTCTTACTTCTTGGCTTCTTTCATTCTTCTGTTCCTTCCTTCCTTTTATCCTTCCTTCATTTTCTGTTATAGTTTCTTTTTCCCCAGCTTTCTTTTTTCCTCTTTCTCCAAGATATGCTTACTTACTGGCAATCAAAGTTTTCTTCTCAGTTTGCTTATCAAGAGTTAGGGAAGAGTATGTCATTCAGATCATTGCTTTTCAGATCTTACCCATGAATCGTGCTCAAGGGTGATGCAGGCCCTGCTGTCCCTGTGGCCCAGGGAACAAAAGGTCTGTACCACACAGGTAGAACCAGACAAATGTTCAACATTCCATAGGAACAGTTTCCCCTGGGTGCTACCAAAGCAGCTTCTCTGTTTACTACTAGGAAGGAGGGAAGGGAAGGATCCCAGGACAGAGTGTTGCTGGTGCATTCCTCCTTTATTTTACTGTTGTCGCTCTACAGCTCTGTTTCTCACCAGGTCCTTGGAATTGACCCTATAGCCACTCCAGGATCTCAAGCCCCATTTGAGAAATGCCATGTAAATCCAAGATGGCTTCTTTCCCTCTACTGCCTGTCTACACCCAGATCAATCAACAAAGGGTTATTTATTGCCTCCTGGATTCTCAGAAGTGTGTACAAATAGTGCCACATCGAAAAATGTTCATTGTCTTGCTGGTTCCTGACCTCAAATCATTTAGAATCGAGTTGAATTCATTAAGCTGTTGGAGAAACAACACAAGATAGATTCATCACCAACAGTATCTTTAACAAAAAGGCTTTGTTGAACTTTGACCTTGGGCAAATATCAGGATTTAACTGCCCCCAGGAGTTCAGAGGAAGAGAAAGCACAGTGGGGGCAAGGCAAATGTTCAGTCTGGCAGGGAGGGAAGAACCTTGGAGCTTACCTGATCCAACAACACCTCAGTGCTTGATTATATAAATATAATTCATGTTCACTCTTAAAAAGATTTTAGATAATTCATTAAAGTGAAAAAGAGAAAGTAAAAATCAGCTTTGTTTTGATATCACTATTACCCCAAAAACAACATTTTATGTAATGACCTCTAAGCTTTTGGCTATGTATATTTTTAATTCATTAATACCAAATATATCATTTTTTGGCTGCTTTTATTGCTTAACAATATATCTTAAATACCATGCTATGCTAATAAATATAAATCTGCATAATCATTACAATGTCTACATAATATCTCTGGATTCATTTGCATATAGATTGCTGATTGGTATATGGATGTTCCATAATTTATGCACTTTGCTCTTTATTAGTATGTTTGTAGTATCCAATTTTTTACTGCTAAGAACAAAGCTGGGATCACCTGCCTTGCACATGCCATATTATCATGCTTGTCTGATTATTCCCTTTGGATAAATTTCTAAAATTGCTGGCTCAAAGGAAACAGTTTACATTGTGATCTACAGTACCAAACTGCCTTCCAGAAGGATTTGAACAATGTATGCTCCCACCAGTTTTCCTCAACAATACTGGGGGTTATCATTCTTATCCTTGCCTATCATTATAAACCAATAACTGTTGTTTTAATTTATATTTGTTGGATGGTTTGTAAATGTGTTTGATTTGTAGAATTTACCACCAACCTTTCTACTTGATTCATCTCAGTAAACTGCGTTTCCTTTCTGACTTTCTCCCCTGACGCTGGATGGAATGTCTCCATGCAAATTTCCACTTGACTGCAAAGCTAGTGAAGTCGCCTCTAAAGCAACCGGACCCCATCTGCCACCCACAGCAATGCCACTTCCCGCCAGACCTTGTCTCTTCTCCACCACTCCTTGCAGAAGTGACTTTCCTGTGCCCCTCCTGGCCATGAAGTTGGCTAAAGCTTCGTGAGGCTGAAGAACAGAAGGTTTCTCATACTAGAGAAGCAGTTTCCAGCATAAAAAGGAAGAAAAGAAGACATGGACCATCTTGGGGCCTGGAATGGCCGCCCTTCACAGCCCAAGTCAATTATCCCCAAATAGCACTTCACAGACTCAGATGTTTCTGTTTAAGCTGAACTTAGGTTTTACTTTGAGCCTCATTTGAGAGGCAGACTCTCAATCTGCCCCCATCTCACCAGGTCTACATTAAGATGGGGAAGGAGGGTCTGGCATAGCATTCAGGTGCATCGGGCCTTCTCGTCCTCCTCCACCTGCACTCACATCTGCTTAGATGTTTTCCTTCCCATCTGGATTTGGCTGTCAGTCTACACAGTTCAAAGTTGTGTCCCCTACATTCCTAATTGCAAGGCCCCTTGAACCTGGGGGCTTGTGTCCAGGCTGACCCCCACACTCAGAACTTCAGGGACTTCTTTAGGGCCCCTCTTAGGCACAGGGCATTGATATAGTGCCCCATAGCAACTGAAAGCACAGAGAACTCCAGAGATTTGCCACTTCTGAAGGCTCTACCCTGAGGCCTGGGGCACAGGCCACCTCTCCTCCCCAATTTCCAAAACTAATAGGGATTCCAATCACAACTCATCCCCAGGACTCAGCCTCTTGAAGCCTGGCTTCTCACGGACCCACCAACATTAAACCTTTGCCCCTCTGATTCTCTTCTTCTTTCCTCCCCACCCAGCCCTGGGAAACTTCATTTAATGTTCAGTTCTGCAACTTTCTTATCACGCCATTGCCTAAATATCTTGTTTCTTCTCGGGGCGAGGCTTTTGAAACAAAACCCAGGTGATGATTTCCACCATGACCTATGGATGAAAGCTGCAGGCCCCACTGCCAAAACTGGGGGCAAGGATGGAAAGAGCAGGAAAAAGAAGAAGGACACAGTTGTTTGATTTGTGGGAAGGGGACTGTCTCGGATGTGAAAAACAGCACAAGAGGTGAAAAAGTGCTGGAGTCCAGAATTTGGTTTTAGAACAGAGGATCCCATTGAGATGTAGTAGAATAAAAGTTTGGATGGGTAAGGTGGGGCAGAGCTTGCAGAATACTGTTAAATAAGCATGGCAAGATGCTACCCCAGTACAACTTACTGACATAAAACTTCCGCTTCAATTGATCAGATGGCTATCTTTTACTATTTAAAGTAGAGCATGGTGCTAATGAATAGAACATGGGCTTCAAATGCAAGACAGTCCTAGGTTTGAATCTGGACTCTGCTGCTCATTTTCTGTGAGGTCAGTTTACTCATCAACACGGTGAGAATAGTAATGTCCCTTTTGTAAATTGACAGTTGTTAGTGATAGTAGGGAACATACATAAAGCAACCAGAGCTTAAAAGATATTCCCTTCATGGGGATGGGGCATGCTTGAAATGTAGTTGGGGATGGGAATTAGGGATCTTAATAGGGGGAAGGAAATCTTCTAAAACTGATTTATGTGAATAGCTGTACAACTTGGTAAATTTCCTAAAAATCCTTTCATTGTTCACTTAAAATAGAGTAATGGCATGGAATGTAAATTATACTTCAATAAATTTGTCAAAAAAAAAAGATATTCCCTTCATCCCTTTCCTGTTTCTAGCCCCAATCCTCAGACTAACTCATAACATCCCTATCCAGATTAAGCTGCTACTATTAACAATATTCCTTGAGTTACTTCTAGAAATGCATTCATGAATATGCATGAATTTATGCATAAATTTGTATGTTGGTGGATCACACGTGTTTCACATCTTTTATAAGGAACTCTGTTTTGCTTTTTAATATTCAGTAGGGTTTATAGAAAATATTGATGAAAACACTTTATAAACTGAAAGTTTTGTCCAAGTGTGCAGCATAAGGTTCTGCAATAACAGTGACTCCAGGGATAGCTCCTTATCCTGCAAACTTTTTGCTCCCTCCTTCCTGCCTGTCACCCAGGAAGAAACCCAGGGAGGATCAAGAGGATCACAGGCCAAGGACACTGCCACGAAGGGCAGCAGTGCTGGGGAATGGATCAGGGCTTTCATGATGCTGAGCAAAGAGACTGAAGCCCTGGCTCCTGTGTGAAATGGCCTCTCTGCTTGACTATTTGGAAAATGTATCTCCCATGGCACTAGTCGGGTATGTAAGACTTGAGGACGCTTCTCTCTCTCCAGAGATGCCCCCACCGTGGGAAGACCAACAGGTAGAGTGCATCAGCTCTGCTCCAGGGCAAAAGCTCTTAAGGTGGAGGGTCATATAGTTTACTTCCTCTTCAGGTCTTCTCCTCACTGTGGGAGGGATAAGAGCACAAACACAAGCTGGGGGTCTAGATCTAGGGGTAAAAGTTCTGTATCAATCCATTTAAGTCTCATTAGGAAAATATTAAGAAGAACAACAGCAGCAGCGGCAGTGGCCATGGCAGCAATAGTAGTAGTTAATATTTAATGAGCAGCTACTCTGTGCCAGGTGCTGTGCTAAGTGTTTTACAATCATTTTCTCATTTAATCCTCACCACAACCCTATGAGGTGGGTGCTATAATTGTGTGTCTTTTTTATAGATGAAGAAACTAAAGCTCAGTGGGTTTGTGTAACTTGCCTGAGATTACAATGGTAGGAAATTACAGAGTCTGGATTCAAACCTAGATGGTCTGACCCATAGTATCTCCACGTAGTTCAACCCAGCTCACTGGAACCAAGGATCTATCATCAAAGGCTTCTTAAGTATCCTCTCCTCAGAGGTCCCTCAAGAATTTATAGGTGTGAAGAGCTGTTTGAGGATCCAGGATCATTGATCCCAACAATCTCTCATCCTTCTCCACCTTTGAACATGTGACCATTAAATATCATCACTCCCATAGACCTGTGGCTTGACGTAGAACACAGAGCTGCCATGGAGCAAACTTTAAGAATCTCTCATCAGAAAATATCAGGACTCTTCCTTCACTTCCTTGTCCCCCGAGAAATGCAACCATCCTGATGCAGCTTCATTACAGAGACAAGATGGAAAGCATCTTGCAGGGATATTTTTTGGGAACATACACCTTCTCAAAAGGGTTGACACTCACTACTGATCTTACAATCTATGAAAAAATGATTATGTGTGTTATCTACCCCTATGAACACTGACCTTCATGAGGAACTACAAGGAAACATCCTTGGTACCTCTTGGTTATCGAACAAAACATTCAGGAGACACCTGAATTATCCCACCCCCTCAGGAGTCTCTAGAGCAGACCCAACCCTCTCTATATTGACTTTTCTCCACTCTCCCCCACACAGTGATTGCTAAAGCTCCTCACAAATGTATAGGATGGAAAGCTGTCAGCAGCAATCAAAGCTATCACCTGTCTCATTCTAGTCCAGCAGAAGGGGGATGGTGTCTCTCCTCCAGTCAAGAGAGAAAGGCCCTTCCTTTAACTCTGTTTTTGCCATTGTAGATGCTATAACTACTTCTGAACCAGAACAATATCATGCACTAATTTGCTTAGGCCTGGGTCGATGTCCATCACTGAACCAAAAATTCTGTCAAGGAGGTAGGATTTTCTGAAAGAGTTCGGCCATTTAAAATTCATTCCTGGATGTGGGCTGGGTCAGTCCTATCAAACTGTTTCAGCCCATTTCTGGCTGCTATACCAAAAATACCATAAACTGGGTGGCAAATGAAAACACAGATTTATTTCTTACAGTTCTAGAGGCAGGGAAATCCAAGATCAAGGTGCCAGAAGATTTGGTGTCTGGTGAGGGCTCACTTTCCGATTCATAGATGGTATCTCCTTGCTGTGTCCCTACATGGAGGAAGGAGCTATGTAGCTCTCTAGGGTCTCTTTTTAAAGGTATTTTAATCCCATTCATGAGTGTGGAGCCCTCCATGACCTAATCAACCTCCAAGGGCCCCACCTTTTAATACTATCTGATTGGGGATTAGTTTTCAATGTGTGAATTTTGAGTGGACACAAACATTCGGACCATAACAGAAACCATAAAGCTACTATACGTAATTGCGGTGGTAGTGGTTGTGGAGGGTGTTCATACCCCAAATAGTCTGGGCCCAGTTAGGAGGGGGAAAGGCAGGTGTCAGTAATGGGTAGGAGATGGATGAATGCATACTAAAATACATGAAGACCTAAAAAAAATACCAATGACCAAAAATTAGCAGTGGTTCTCAGTGGTAGCATTAGAAGTAACTGTTTGATCTTTAGACAAGCATGTAATTCTTATATAATTGGTGAAACTATAAAGTTACTTTTAAAACAATTTGAATACATAGCATTTGTCAGGAATGGAATACCATGTGAACAAATACTGGAAAAAAAAAAGGAAAATCCTCTAAAAGTCATACTGTGGTAAGACAGCAGCATCACATTTAAATACAGAGAAGAGAAAATAGCTCTTGAAGTTTTGACAATTGGCCAGTTGGAGTGAAGGCACACTAACCAAAGGGAGAGAAGGAATAGTCTAAGGACATACATAGTGTGGTGAGATTTCTACGGAATATCAAATCGCAGCCCAGCAGATTGGTGATAACAGCTAACAGCCCAAGGTGAGGACAGTATCTAAGAATAAGTTAGCTGATATTTGTTAAAATGTATTACATGCAAGTGTTTATATGTCTGGTTGCATTTAAGACTCACAACGGTGCTTTGAAGTAGTGTTCTTATCCCCATTGGAGGAAGTGTGGTTGGTTTCCTGCCTGCATCCTCTTAGCGCTCCCCAGTCCTGCACATGTCGACAGTTTCCTCCCGCAATCACCAGCTCATCTCTGCCTCAAAACTTTCTGGCTACAGTCACATGTCTGGCTGCAGGCACATGGGGCAGCCAGAAACGCTACGGAGTTAATATCCCTGGGAGCTGTGCTCAATCAATGCAGAAGAGTATTTGATAGACAAACACCCTAGCTTTCTCCACCCTTGCATGGATTAACGCTGAGGCATGTTCTACACATGCCAGGTCAGAGGCCCCAGCGGGATAGAGTCCCACCTGCCCACAGTGAGAATGTACTTGTGTTGGCTTCCTTTTTCTCCCTGTCTCATTTTTACATTACCTTTGTTACATGGTGTAATCGTCTGTGTCCCCTCAAAATTCGTAAGCCAAAATCCTAACCTCCAAGGTGACGGCATTAGGAGGTGGGGCCTTTGGGCAGTGATTATGTTAGCAGGGCAGAGCCTTTATGAAAGGGATTAGTGCCCCTCTAAAAGAGACCCCAGAGAGCTAGCTAGTCCCCTTCTACAATGGGAGGACACAGTGAGAAGGCACCACCTGTAAACCAGAAAGCGGGCCCTCACCAGACACCAAATCTGCTGGTGCCTTGATCTCAGACTTTCAAGCCTCCAGAGATGTGAGAAATAAATTTCTGTGGTTTATAAGCTACCTAGTCTACCGTATTTTGTTACAGCAACCCAGATGGGCAAAGATACTTTGTTTCCTGGGATCTCAAATTCTATTTACACTCAATTGTTTTTCTCAGGATCTGCTTCTGAGTGGACCCACTCAAGACATCCATTTAAGAGATAAAGTAACTAGAACTTAAGTAACTTGCCCAAATCACACTGCTGGTAAGTAAGTGACTAAGGCCAGATTCCAACCCACAACAAACTCCACTTAATCATTATACTAACGTTACCCCAAACACAGCACACACACTACTGGAGGTACAGGAGGAGATGTTAGGTTTACATAGAGGGATTGTTTTGTTTGTTTTCATTTTAATGAACATTAGAAAAGTAATGCAATTTGCATCAAATTTAAGACACTTTCAATTGTAATATATACCAGTGTTTTATGTAATGCTAAGGAAAAAAAAGAACACTGCTATGACCCAATGTTTTCTTATCACTTAACATTTCTGTTTTATTCTTATTGAAAAAACTCTTTTAGGCTTCTTTAGACAGAGAATTTTAAAATATATTGCACTTACGCATACATAAAAAGGAATACATTTGCAAATTTAATTGGCTAAAATAGTCCTTAAATTTCTTTACAATCAAGTGTCCAATTTTTTGGAACCACTTTTAAACTTGAGGTGAAGAATGGCCACGTTTTCACGCATGATGCTGTCATCCACGTCATCAACAGCACTGGCGAAGCTTTATTTCTTCGAGTGTTCCTTCTCTGTCTTCAGGATTTTCATCCATGCTGCCGACATCCACTTGTGAAGTTTTTAGCTGTTGCCTTCTTCTCACCAGAAGGTGTCAGGCAATGACAACTACGTCCTGATTGCTGCCCAGGCAACAGAAAGTGCAAGGGTGGGAATTGGCCTCCATTGTCAGATGCATCAGGACTGCAGAGATGTTAACAGTGTGGGAAAATATGCATTATCGATCTAATGTAATAATGTATACAAATGGCACGCCAAATCTCTGACACACGGATATTATTACTTACGATAAGGATAGGGTAGAATGTAAATTTTTAAATGTGGGTTAATTTAGGGGAAATTTTTAAATTAAAAGCTGTGCAGGCAACACACTGATGTGACAAATTTGTAAAGACAGCCAATAAGTGAACTTTGAGAAAACCAGTATTATATCACACCCCAGTGACAGAGACATGCATAGCCACAAGCAGCTGTCTCTGCGACCAGAAGGGAGTGTATTTAATACATTGTTCAGTTACACACTCAAAATACCACCCACTGGGCTTAATGCCAGGAGCCTCTCAACAACTGTACCCATAGCATGAAAAAGGCCTTAGATTACTATTTAAAGATTGATAACATTTGAGGGTGGGGTGGAGGAGCATACCACCAAAAGAACAAGATTGGAATGGTTTAATAGATCCCATCAAGTTGCAGATCAAGTGGGGATTAATGTGTGTAGTGGTCGGTAAAATTAAATCTCATCATTGGAGGGGGGCTGCACATCATATTTGCCAGCAAAGTCTATAGCCTCATTCTTTCACATGACAGATGTTTCCATGGCAGAGGGACTGACTTAGACTAATAAATAGTTATACTCATTATCCTTAATAATCGAACTCAAACAGAACCCCAATTAAGGAATTTTCTCATAGTTGTCCCCTTAAGACATTAACTCAAGTTCAGAAACGATAACAAACATATGTTCAAATTGAAATCTGAATAGAGAAACCACCAAAATGCATGATTGTTTAAAGCTACTGCCATGCTTGCAGGAGGTAAGAAACTGTGAAGGAAAATGATTCAGATGATGTGTGAATGCTCCATCTGCCAGATATGCTAAGGTCTACTACCTGGAGCTAATTAAAGGAAACTTCAGGATGGAAAAGAAAAAGATTGGGAGGCATGCTTTCTTCTTATTTCAGGTAGGTCAAATGTTGTACATTTCTCGTGGCTCCCAGATAAAATAGAAACTTCACATTTCTCAACCAACAGTGTTCTATGGGTTTTTTAAAAGATTTCTTCCCAGATCCTGCCAGCTGATGACAGAAAGCATGACAAGGTCTAAGACTGTTTGATTGTAAAATTCTGGAGTAAGTTTTTTCTTTCGGTCTCCCTACCCCAAAAGTAAAGAAGCTAAAAGTGGGAAGATCTCTCTATCAGAGACTGTGTTCCTGTCTCCTTCCTCCCTCTCTGTCTTTTCATAGCACTCACCGTTTTTTCTATCCTGTCTACTCTAATTAAATGTTCAGCCATTCAGGTGGTTAAGCAAATAAAATGACAACACCAGGGACTATCAGAACCAAACTATAGATTCCAAATCTTCCATTACTCAGCGTGGCACAGGCTACAACCACCAACATCTGCTTTCAGGGTGATGCAGGTACTGAATGGCCAGAGAGTGAGATGCCACGCTACCTCTAACACACAGAGAAAACTGTGATCCCAGCATGTAGGCTGCTTTTTTGCCATCCAGCATCTACCGCCCTTTCTTTGGGTACCAGCACCCAGATTTTCCTTTGTAGATTCGCCTTCCTTGACTCTCAATCCATATAATTCCAGAGGAACTGAATCTCCACCTCCCTGTTACCGGGCACTATTGCTTACACCCCTTTTACCAAGCTGATGTCCCCATCCCCTAGCTGCTAAGAGTTCTGAGCTTTCCTTGCAAGGAGAGATGCCGTTGACCAAACAGGAGCCACCTAGGCACAATTCACACATGTAAACACACGCCCCGCACATCCAGAGGCAGCCCACAGACAATGACTAACTAACTCTGGGGTATAACAGGCCATTCTCCTTGCCTTCAGGTGGAAGCAACATCATGGTGCAATTCATGCTGTGGAGCTCCCTGTGGGAATCACACCACAGCTGGTCTCCTGCTGCGATCACATCCTTGTTTAGCTTTCCCCAGTCCTATCCTGTTTTCCTCATTCCCCCCATAAATCACCTGTACCAGAATCCCTGACAATGTTCTGCTTCAGGAGAACCCAGCCTAAGTTATTACTGCTTCACCCCATCTGCCTCACCTTCACCCCTTCTGAAGAAGGGCCATATCCCAAGGACAATGTTTCAGTCCTCATAAGCTGTACCTAAAACTAGAGCTGACCCTGGATTTTTTAGTGAAGTGAGCTACTGAGTTATCTTTTTGGCTTAAGGCAGTATAGGTTGGGCTTTGTGTCACTTATAAACTAGGGTACTACACATTAGAAGACATTCAGGGCACAACTGTAACCTGGCTTATCTATTCTTCATTCCATAAATATTTACTGAGCATCTACTGTGTCCTAGCTACTATGTTAGGATCTGCAGATATAATGATGGAAAAGACACAACCTCTGACTTTGTGTAGCTTTTAGTCTTCAAGCAGACCATAATGACAATGCAGAGTGATGAGTATAATTAAAAAGGGTGTGTTATGGGAACACGAAAGAAGAGCAAACTAACTCCTTATGTCCACGTAGCAGGGGGTGAGGACATGAGTCAGGGAAGATTTCCTGGAGGAGGCAATGTTTGCCCTAAAACTTAAAGGAAAGCAGAATTTATTGAGGAGAAAAGCGTTCTGGGCAGAGGAATCAGATGCACATCTGGAGGAGTCCAGGTACATTAGTATGGCATGGGTGCGGGTTGTTGGCCTTGCCTGAGTGAGTATTCTGCCTCCAGACCTTCTCTGAGGCTGTGGAAAGCTGCTCAGCCTATGCATAGAAGCAGACAGCAGTTTGGGGGAGCAGGCAGCCAGCTCCAGGTACAGTTCTCCAACCTGTGAAAATAGAATCATTAGATACATGCCCCAAACTCCTTGGGGGACAATTCTGAGAGGTACATATTCTACATGGAGCCTCAAGGGTTCTCCAGGGAATTGCGTCCAGTTGTCCAGCAGGAACAGCTCAATAACAAATCCTGTACTGACTTTTCTTTTTTCTAAAGTTCACTTTCCTGATTCCCTCGCTCTACCCTGTGGAGTCACCTCCCAAATAAACCACCTCCACCCCAATCCCTGCCTCAGACTGTGCTCTCTGGAGAACCCAAATGAAGACAGCCATTTTGAACAATTTGGACATTATCCCAATGGCAGTCGGGTACCAATAAAGAATTTTAAGCAAGAAAAGTCTATGATCATCATTGTAGTTTAGAAAGACCCATCTAGGCTGCCCTGTGGAGTATGAATCTATACAAGAGAAAGAAAATGGCCTGGACTAATAGAATGTCAATTCAAGAGTGATGAGCTTAATGAGACTGACACAACATAATGACTGGCTGGATATAGGAGTTGAAGAAGAAGAAGCAGTCAAGAACAGAAGCTGGAAAAGGAGCAGATGGTTATAAATAAACCCTCATAGGTAGCTTTGCACCACAAAGAATCATCAGGTGACTAATCTCCATGATCTACTTTATTCATTTACTCATTCATAAATAGTTTCTTCTACATGCCAGATTATAACAGATACTTATTTAATTCTACAGTATCCACACCACTATAAATAGATGGCATAAAGTACACACACACACACACACACACACACACACACACACACACACATATGGTCCTAGAGCTAGAGCAATTTACAATCTAATTGAGGAGAGAAGGTGCAGTTATAGTAAGCAAACAAGAAAACCTAAGTAATGTAACGAGTACAAGATAATATTCTATAAATGATACGGTAAGGGAGGAAAAGCTTTTCCTCTACCCTCTTTAATTTAGTGATTAGGGGTCTGCAAATTAAATTGACAAAAGATGGATTAGCACAAGAGAAAAACAGATTTAGTTGCAAATGTACATGGGAGTTCACAAAGAAATGTGATTCAAGAATGCAGTTAGAATTGGGGGCTTGTACACCATTGTAATAGGGTATGGGAAGGGGCAGACGGTGTTTCTAGAAGAACAAATGACTTCTTAGAAAGGGGGAAGCCATTTATGGAAAAACAAATGACTTTTTGGAAAGATAAATGGGCCCTTAGAAGAATAGATGGAAGATATGATAATTTTGTGACAATGTTTATTTGAATGTGATGCCAACTTCATGTCTCCAAGAAGAGATTAGAGTTGCTCCCAGGGAAGGGATTTATGACAATTGAGATCTTTGGAGAGGCTCTACTTATAGGCAGATAAGGGATTTCAGGAACTCAAATGTCTTCAGCTCAAAATAATTTTTATGCTACAATGTCTTATTCTGGACCCTTCCAATACAGAAGTTCAAGGAGATTTTCCAAAGCAAAAGAGTGGTCAATGTGGACTGAGTTTGGGGGTGTGGATAGACATGAATAGTTTCTGGATTTATTACAGCTTATTCTGTGCCAGGCAGAACATTTTATGTGTTATATTAATACTATTCAATCCATATAATAATCCTTTGCAATCGGTATTATTAATTCCATTTTTTATTTTGAAGAAGAATTCCAAGGGAGAGGAGTAGTAGAGAATGTGTGTGTGTGTGTGTGTGCGCGTGTGTGTGTGTGTGTGTGTGTGTGTGTGAGTATAGGCAAAGGAAAGTGGAGGAATTGCATTAGGAAATACTTGAGGATGACCTTGGAAGGAAGGAGAGGCGGCTGGACAATGTAGTCTGTCATGCTTGGCTGGAGTTAGGATAAGATGGGATGTGGAAGAGGAGACATTATATATTCTTAAGGGAATGGAAGATTGTAAAATACACACGTAAAATATGACTCCAGGAGCCTCATGCCAAGTACACTGGATTAGGAGCAGTTGCTCAGGAGACTGTTAAGAAATTAAAACATGTCGTCTTGAAGATCGGCACTGTGTGAATTGGAAAATTAGAGAAACAAGGAGAAAGACTTGACGACCACTGTGGAGTAGGTGTAAAGGAAGAAACAAGGACATCTCTAGCCTTAGATCAAAAGTTTTGGAAGGATAGTACACTTACTGTAATGGGGAATGAGGTGTTGGGTGGCTTTAAAAGAATATTCTAGGCTTCTTTAAAAAAACAGGGACAACTTTTACTGCCCCTTGCCTCACTTCATCCTCAAAGGATGTATGTTTGCTGTATGGCTCTGTGAGTGTTAGACACACAGTAAATACTTGCTGAAAGAATGGATGAATTTATAAGGGATGGTGAGCAAAGAACAACATGTTTTTCTCTATTCTCTGCTATCTCTGTTTACTCTCAACTGCAGAGTAGAACCTGATAGGATGGGGGAAAAACATCAAATCTGGAGTCAGAATATTCAATGTCTAAATCTTGGCTTCCGTACTTACCACTTTTGTACTTTGAACAAGTCAATTACTGTCTCTAAATTTTAGTTTACTCCTCTGTAAAAAGGGAATAACAACACCTGCCCTGCTATTTCAGAAGACCGATACATCACTTGTGTTATTGAACATACTACCAAGTGCTTTAACATTTACAAGAAGTATTTTTCCCCCATGGGGTTCTGTCAGTTTTCTTTCAAAAATCCAACTCACTCACTCTGTTTGTGCATGTGTGTGTTTGTGTGTGTGTGTCCTGTCTTCTTGTCCTCTCCTCTCCGATTCTTCCCCCACCCCCAATCTCTGGATGTTTCCAATAGTTTGTGCTTGTTAACTGGAACCATAGCCAAAATCCCCCCTTTAGAGGACAAAAGCACTTCTCTCTTCCGCTCTCCTTCCTCAATAAACTGATAGTTAATAAGAGCATAATGGCACTTAGCTAGTATATTTAAAGGAGCACCCATTAGTATTCATTTATTCCTAAAAATGAACTAACAAAAGATGAAGAACAGGATGAAAATGGGGATTTACTCTACTCAACTTCTCACTTCATTACACCAAATAAGCATATTGTGAGTAGAACTGTAATCACTGAACGTAGGCAGGCATTTACCAAGTCGCACCAGTTGCATTTTTACTTAACTCTTACATTCTTCTTCTATCTTTTTTTAATAGGAAGGGAGTATGCCTTATTTCCTCCAAGTTAGCCAGCTGGATTAAACTCTTAGAGGGAAGAGACTCTGCCTTCCTCACTTTTAACCCTTTAAAGTCTCTTAACACAATTCTTTATGCAGAATAAGCACTCAATGGGTACATATTTATAGAAAGAATAAGTGGGAAAAAAAGAATGAAAACTATTACTATTTCATCATAAATAACTCCATATTTATTCATGAATAAATGCTTAAAAGCAGAGGAATGCCTTCCATTCTGGCAAAACTCCATGAGATTTTATAAATCTGTGCATTGCATTCTTAATCTATAAATCTCATGACACTCAACCACATTGTGAAATACAGGAGAATGTATATAATGCATATGTCTGCATCTTCCTTTCGTAAGAATCTTCACACAAGACATGCAAAGTCAGAAGCAAGCAGGGTCTAAGGAAACCTAAACTCTCTATGTTTATGGGAGGCTATATTTATGTACAAATTCAACTTGTAAGGCTCAGAGATTTGGTTACAGAATGGAGATGAAGTCCTCTTGATAGAGCTGGGGCTAGAAGAGAGATAGCTGTGGCACAGAGGTGAGGGTGCATTGGAAAACACGGACAGCCCCAGTTAACAAATATTCTTCACAGGTATAATGAGGAATGTCACAGACCAGGTTGAAAGGCTGGGCCCACCTTACTGCAGAAGTCTGTTCTATGATGGTTGCCTCCCAAGGATGGCATAGAAACCACTTGAATGCTATGATGATTCTTCCCTTATTCTACCATTGCCCACTGCAACATGCCTGAGTGTGCATGAAATTCTATACGGGACACCCAATTTTTTGAGTCTCAAACTGTACATACTCACCCATTAATTATTCAACAGATAGGTATTAAGCATCAACTGTGTTTCAAGGACTATGCTAAGGATACAAAGGAAAACAAGATATGATCTCTGCCTCATGAGACTCAGAACTAGTAAAAATTACTGTTAAGACATAAATACCACTGTGAAGGAGATTCACATATTAAGCTGTTATCAATAACTCCTTCTCGTTATTTTTTCTGAAAGGAATGAAACTCCCTCTTCCTGCCCCAAAGAACTCTCTCTGAATCTTTTCACCTGCAATTTGAGGTTTGTAACACTAGATGGCACAATTGAGTCTTATGCCAATTAATTAAGTTTCTTAGTTTGGACTATTAAAAGACAGAGCATGGTGAAACACCTCTCCCTTAAAACATACAATGCCATTTTATTTTACAACATTAATGAAAATTGAATGAAGTAATAAAACATAACTCAATATAAGTAAATATAAAAATAATAGAATAAGAATTCATAACCCTCAGCCTCTGAGTGGACTTTAGGCTCCTGAACACACTTACTCTTTAATTTTGTTTGGAAACTCACAAGTCTTTCCTAATTAGGCACCAGCCTTTCCCTCACCCTTATTTGGATCTTTAACACGGGTTCTAATTCCACTTTTCTGTCCATTTCCTTGGCCTCCAATGTTGTTTCATGCTGCTCCCCTAATAACCTAATTATTTTATTAAACTGTCTCAAAGTATGGCTATTCTCTATACAGAGATATATCATACTCTATATAATACTATATAATACTATAGAGTATTCTCTATTCCTACCAGATCCTGGCATTTTCTGATCTAACACATAAATTCTTATATTAGTGGTAATCAACTAGGGATGGTTTTGCCCTCCAGAAGACGTCTGGCAATGACTGGAGACATTTCCAATTGTCCCAGCGGTGAGGCAGGGGTGTGTGGGGTGGGGATGCTATGGCATATGGAGAGGAGAGTCCAGGGATGCTGCTGAACACACTGCAGTGCATAGGACAGTCCCCCACAGCAAAACCAGCCCCAAAAAGCAACAGGTTGAAAAACTCCCACTTAGAAAAGGCTCCAGGCTGGGCAGGGTGGCTCATGCCTGTAATCCTAGCACTCTGGGAGGCTAAAGTGGGAGGATCACTTGAGCTTAGGAGTTTGATACTAGCCTGAGCAAGAGCAAGACCCTGTCTCTACTGAAAATAGAAAAATTAGCTGGCCATGGTGGTGCATGCCTGTCGTCTCAGCTACCGGGGAGGCTGAGGCAGGAAGATCGCTTGAGCCCAGGAGTGTGAGGTTGCTGTGAGCTAGGCTGATGCCACAGCACTCTAGTCCAGGCAACGGAGTGAGACTCTGTCTCAAAAAAAAGAAAAAAGAAAAAAGCAAAGAAAGAAAAGGCTCTAGAAGGGACCTAGGATCATGGGAGTTTGATCAAAGCAGAACTGATATGTAGAGAAAATACAAGTTTCTTCCTTTTGTGACGGAGAAGATTTCCATGTCATAGTCTAGGTAAACAGTGATATGTCCGAAGCTTAGCTTTTAAAGATTACTATAAAAATGGGCCTCCTTTTCTTTTAAAAGTCATAACATAGCAGGTGGGAAGGGGTGAAGGGGATGGACAAACTCACATCTAATGGGTGCAGTACACTTATAGCTCTGACTCGGGCAGTAAAAAGGCAATTTATGTAGCTAAAGCGTTTGTACTCCCACAATACTCTGAAATTAAAAAATAAAATAAAAGTTATAACATAATCCAAACATAACCCCACAAAAATCATTTTCATGCAGATCAGAACCTTAGGTTTTCACACTATATTAAGAATTAGTTGACAACTAGCTAAGAACAAGATAGGAGGCCAACCATATGAAAACAAGCCTTCAACTGTAGAGGTAGGAAACAGCAGCAGACACATATTTGCTTTATAGTTTTCCCCTGATGACATTGAATTTTATCTGAGCCCTGTGTTCCAGAAAGCAGCTCCAGTTAAGAAATGCCTGGTTACCCTATTGCGTTTCAAAGAAAGGGCAAACCACAGGGCACCGCCCTGCCCTTGCATACGTGCCTTGTGACTCAGATAAAACTTACCACTGTCCACCTTTCCGCAGGACTCCTTGTTTACTTGCCTTTAAAAGAGGTTTTTCCTCTCCAGGTTTTCTCTCTGTCCTTGAGATGGTCCTGAATAATGAACATTCTCCTTAATGTGACAGCCTGAGTGAAATCAGCTCCTTAATGGTCTTTCACATCCTCTGATCTTTTCTTTCACCATATTTCAGGCAGCTAGACCTTAGGGTTGCTCAGGAGAACACTAATCCCTCTAAATCTCCTCCAGGCTATGCAAGATGTGTTGAGAGAAAGAAAGGAGTCAGATTTCACTTTCCCATCTGCCCACCTTGATGGTGCTCTGGCCATTACCAGCTGCTGAGGTGTTTGTAAAGAGAGTCCCCACAGGTCCAGATGTTGGGACTCTTTCTTCCATATATCCTTGCTAGGTTACAAACCTCCCACCTCTTCTGTTTCTGCAGGGACTAGCATGCATGGAGTTAGGATAGGAACACCCCGGGACAATCCACGAAAGAGAGAGGTGCTGGTGGGCCACCCTCCTCCCAGTTCTGTGAGGGGAGGCTGTGTGGCAGGTGGGGGTCATCTCCCCATGGCTCCTTGGCATTTGCCACCTTCCAAGCCATTCACACACTCCCCCAAAATAGCCTCTTGGGTCCCCCTCACCTGGCTCATCTTCCACGTCTGATCTGGGTGGCCTTTACACTTTGACTCTCTCCTTTAACTCTCTTTCTAATCTTTATTACTGCATAAACAATGAGCTCTGCCTGCCTGCTCTGGGGCACTCCCTTTTGATTCTCAAGAGCATAGTTGAGAGGTCAAAAGAACTAAAAGCTAACTCTTCTCTTACTTCTACATTCTTGCATTGAAATCCCTACTTCCCTTGAGGAACGTTGATAGCCTTGACTGACTGGGTCAAAGTGTGGACGGGAGAGAAAGAAAAGCATAGAGATTAATAGGAAGTGAAATCTTGCTGCTAATTCTATCAGATTTCAATGATTGGTGATAATTCACCCAATAAGTATTGGCAACTGGGTGGCTATGAAGTATGAACAAGATGGAAGAGGGAAAATGATCCAAAGGTTTTAAGCCAGGGTGACTGTGAAGATGGAAGTTGGTGAGATTGGCAGGAATGTGCAAGTTTGGAGGTGAGGCAGGTCTAGGAAAGATGAGGACTGTGACTTATGCTTAGGACTTGTTGGGGTTAAGTAACAGGAAGATATCCAAGTGGAATATCTTCTGCATTGTTGGATTATAGGGTTGGAGATCAGGCAGGGTTAGGGCTGAGGGTGTTATTTAAGAAGACTTACATTTAGCATCATAATGAGAAACAAAAATAAAACCCTAAGCACCCCCCCCAAGCAACTGAATGGGCCCCCTCTTGGCCAAGGGGATCCCAGAGAAGCCTCAAAAGCTGAGTACTCAGCCATGACAAGACAGGATGTCAGACACACCTCATTATACCCCCTCCCTCGATAACCACCATTAGGTTTTCCTTCCTAAGAGCTAAACTGAAACCAACCCTTTTGAAAGACTTGCTCCACTTCTGATTTATACAACAACTGACTGGCATTTCTTCCTGATTAGAGGCCACCAAGTATGGACTGGTTCTGGCCAGTTTACAGAGGCTGCACACAGGATGCCTCTGTGTCCCGTTTCACCTTATGATGCATACAGCCTAATTTGAATGCATTTAAATGTTAAGTCTCCCCCACCCCAAAGTGAA
>CAUYRT010080168.1:0-21288 GCA_963574885.1 Lepilemur ruficaudatus | reverse complement strand
GAGTCTCACTTTTTGCCCGGGCTAGAGTGCCATGGCGTTAGCCTAGCTCACAGCAACCTCAAACTCCTGGGCTCAAGTGATCCTTCTGCCTCAGCCTCCCAAGTAGCTGGGACTACAGGCATGCACCACCATGCCCGGCTAATTTTTTCTATTTATGTTTGGTTGGCCAATTAATTTCTTTCTATTAGTAGAGACAGGGTCTCACTCTTGCTCAGGCTGGTTTCGAACTTCTGACCTTGAGCAATCCACCCGCCTCGGCCTACCAGAGTGCTAGGATTACAGGCGTGAGCCACCGTGCCCAGCCTGTTTTCTGATTTTTTAGGCAATCAGAAAATTCAGTTGCACTGAATGTCCATCTTCCCAGCTCTTGTGGTCACCCAGGGTGTAGTGTCAGGTTTCTCCATAGCTACCTACCGAGGGCTACAGTCATGGTTTCACTGGACGTGTGCCGCACCCTGACTGACCACGTCTGTTTGCCTGACATAATACAAAGGTCTGGGGACTAGGCACAGTCGTACCGAGTCCGGGTACTTGAGGGTTGTGTCCTGCCAGTGACTGTCCACCAGGCGAGGCCGGGCTGGTAGCTCACGGGCCCCAGAGCCCAAGGCCTTGGGGATGCCCAGGGACACCACAGGTTCAGGCCAGGTCATTTATAAGGATCTCAAAGTCACACTGAGAAAATTAGAAACAACTGCAGTTGTGATGTGCTTTACACCCCTTTGTGGTGTGGATCTGGCTAAAGATGGCTCTCTGGACTGACGTTTTCATCTTTGAATTCTACGATAGACACTCTTGTCTCCTGGTGAGTCTCCGTGTGTCCCCCGTTCCGCGCCTTCGGCCGCTTGGCCGAGCGCGTGGTGCGGCTGTGAGAACCCACTCTCTCTCCCAGGCACCTTCTGATGACCCAGCAGACGCTGAGGAACATGCCCCTGATAGTGTTTGTTCAAGACAAGGCAAACGCAGCACTAGCTGAGGTAAGGTTTTTAAGTAATTAACCTTTTATCATGTAAACTTTCACATGAGCGCAAATTTTTTAAATTTAAATTTGTGCTCATATAAACTACCAGTTGTCGAGTATTTGATTTTTAAATACTGAGAAGATAATGCACAGTTTCTCTGTTCCCAGCCCCTAAAGGTGGCTGCGTTTTTGGCTTTAACTTTTTGTGCTTATCACTGTAACTGACAAGGAAACGAAATCTCTGTTCCTTGATTCACAGACTGGAGGCAGCCAGGACTGCCCTCCTGTGCTTGCCCCGCCTCGCTCCTCCTTCCTCTAGGCCAACCAGGCCACTGTTGTTCTGCACCATCGAGGCGCATAAATTTCTATCTGTCCTGTGACTATAAGTGTTTTCATTGTGCTGATCCTTGCTTAGAGACAGGTTCATTGTAAAGGTTAAAAACCTGTACATACACACACATATATGTATTTTTATGTGGGTAGTGATTACCAGGTAGGTAGTAAGGTTGTTATACCTTAGAAATGTTTACCAAAAATCAGCAAATAGCATTTGTAGTATTATAATTATGTAACTATTATTCATTATAGGACTAGATAGTATTTGGATCCACAGAAGGAAAATATCTAATTTGACATTCTGTCTTTTGTTACTCGTTGTATAGGTAACACTAAAAGCATTAGAGAGGTAAGAATCTTGACAGATCCAGGATTTCCCTAGCTAGAAAAAGAAACAGGAGTGAAGTGACGGTCCCCAGCGTAAAGAATCCAGGGCAGTATAGGTGTAGCAGTGTGCCTCGAGGACCACAGGGAGGCCTTTGCCCGCACCTTGCTGGGCTCTCCATCTGAGCTCCCACCCACGAACTCCTCCTGCCCCTGGGGAGGGAGGCCTGCCCAGCTCTGTGGGCTCCTTCCCAGACACAGTCACCCGACGGGGAGGCTGTCTTGAAGCAGGCCACTGCATGGCAGGATCGGAACATGCATGGCACAGCCTGCTCAGGACATCCCTGGAGGCTGCTGGAACAAGCAGGATAAGGTTTGGGCAGGACTGTCTAGGGAGGTCTGGGTTGTCACCCTGGCGTAGATATGTCACCTGTGCCCGGCAGAGGTGCAGTTTTCATTGTCAGTTTAGTTCCCTTGACCGCTGCAGAGCCAGATGCCTGACTTTGTGAATTCTTGACACGTTTTACCTTGTCCTGTTGGGAGGCTTTTTTCCCCCCAAACATATAAGTTCTATGGCAAAATTGAAGCATTTTACAAAACTACATTAGAAACCAGTAAATGTTATTTAATTCAACTAATGTTTAACTGGTGTTTTCATAAATTTGACTAACATTTACAAGTTTTACTTTTTATTTATTTGTTTTTTTTTTTGAGACAGAGTCTTGCTCTGTAGCCCAGGCTGGAGTTACAGTGGTGTCATCACAGCTCACTGCAGCCTCGAACTCCTGGGCTCCAGTGACCCTCCCGCCTCCGCCTTCCAAAGTGCTGGAACTACAGGTGTGAGTCACCGCGTCCAGCCAGGCTGACATCTACAAGTTTTAAATGTAGTTTTATAGTTCTAAAAAAGCTTCACTTCATTATCAGGGAAAATGGGACATGTTAAAATAACAGTAAGGTGTTTGAAAGCACAGGCTGTTGAACGGGTCCTAGTATTTGGGAAGAGTCGGTGGAAGGAATGCCGTGCAGTGCAGGGAGAAGGTTAGTGACTGAGCCAGCACGGTAAGGGGGCGTGCTGGAGCTGCGTGGAGCCGGCTCCGCCACACGCGTGCAGAGGCAGGGCTCACTGCGTACCCTGCGCGTGTTCTTTTCAGATCGACCAGTTGCTGGCAGTAGCTGACTTTGGACCCCCAGATGAACAACACGTTGTACCAGATGATTCCAGGTGATACATGTGGACGTAACTTTCAGTTCCCTGGTGTAAATTCTGGGTGTGAAGTTGCTGTCTTCCATGGCAGCTGCGCAGTCTGTGCTGACCTCTGGTGCTTGCCTGGGGCCCAGTGTCGCCTGCGGCAGGTCCGCTTTGGGCTTGGCCACATTTACACAGTGAAGGCCTCAGTGGTCGCCAGGAACGTCCACCAGGACCCTTCCTGAGAGGAAAGGGGTCTCTTGTGAGTCTCTCGTCCTCTTCATTCACTCGACACAGTTTTGCGTGCCTGCTAGCACTGGTCTGGCACCGGCCCTGCTCTAGCACTTGGGATATATCTGTGAACAGTGGAGCAAGCAGTCAGTCTCTGGAGCCTGCGGTTTACTGGGGACTGATGGAGAGCTCTAGGTGTCACAGAAGAGTCAGTGTGTGAGGAGGGGTGTGCTGGAAGCTGGGGCTGGGAGAACTGGGAGGTGGCTTGTGGAAGTGACAGAGCCTGGGGAGTGCAGAGGTGTTTGGGGGCCTGTCCCAGCCCCACGACACAGGGCAGGGCCTTGCATGTGGTCCTCAGCAGCATCACTGTCCCCTGGACACTGAACTCTGGTTCAGCTGCCTGCCAGGTGCTTGTGACGCTTTAGCCTGAGAACTGCTGAGCCAGACAGAGCCCCACGTGACAGACAGCCTGGCACCTCCGGCGTCCTCCAGGTGCGGTGGGGGGAGGTGGGGCAGGGAGCCAAGCCCTTCCAGAGCAGAGCGTGGGAGGGTCCAGGGGCGTGAGGGCATCTCATGCAGGTGTTGCTGTCCTCGCACCTAAGCAAGACCTGATAGGCTCCTTCCATAACTCTGTCGACTGGCCTGGTGCCCTGGCCACGTCACTGAAAAACAGTGGAAGATGAGTTTAATGACGATATGGGTTGCCGTATCAGGACCGTGCTGGTCACTGGGCTCTGACGCTGAGAAGGCCACAGCCCAGCCCCACCCTCCCTCGCTCCTGTCCCTGTCTCCCTCAAACTGATGTCCAGGGGCTTCGAGAGCAAGGAGATGAGAGAGCGCCCGGTGCTGGTGTTGGATGAGGGTGCTGTGTCTGGGGCTTGGCTTGTGCTTCGTGTGAAGGCTCTTCTCCTCCTCTTCCAGGGACCCTGATGCCCCACTGCTGAGTGACACCGAGGGACCGGCCACGCACTCCAGTCTGTGTGGGATTGATCACCAGGCGCTCAACAAGCAGATCATGGAGTACAAGCGGAGGAGAGAGGGCAGGCTTGGGGGTGCAGCTGGGCCTGAGCCAGTGGCCGAGCTGGCAAAGCCCATGGTAAAAGGGAAGAAGAAGGCCAGGCCCCGTTCGGAACAGGACAGCTCCCTCAGGAGTTACCTGGCAGGCGAGGACGACCTGGACGATGCCCCAGGCTGTGAGAGCCACCTCCAGGGCTCCGAGGAGGAGTGGGAGGCGGAGAGAGGAGGCAGTGGCCCGGATCATGGGCACTGTGCCAGGGCATAAGCGAGAGCTAGCTCTGCCTGCCGCCGCTGTGGGGCACGTGCCCTGCCTGAGCATGTCAGAGAGCCTGTTGGCACGAGGTGCAGCCTGTGACTTCAGTTGGCTGGTGGCTTCGTCTGCTCTTCTGCCACATCGATTGTTAGCTCTTCTGTGCATCTAAACGTGATTTCCTACAGAAAGTCACTGGTTTCTCCTCCAACACTCTGTGTGTGGTTAAAAAAATAAATGGCCAAGTTCACAAATTCTCACAAAAGTGAAAATAGTAAAATAGTGTCTCGGAGACGGTGGCACAGGCCCCTCTACCTGCCAGAGCTGGCTGAGAGCTGGTGAGCGGCGGTGAGTCCTGGGCCCACGGGTCGGCGCAGCAGTGCGGGCTGAGAGCTGGTGAGTGGCCGTGAGTCCTGGGCCCGCGGACCGGCGCAGCAGTGCCGGCTGAAAGCTGGCCCGCTCTCCAGAGCTGCTGAGCAGGGCCCAGTCCTGGGGCTCCGTCCTCTGAGCGGTCTTCGGCACAGCCTGTGCAGCAGCTCCCCCTCCTGGCTGAGGCCACGGCTGAGCAGAGAGTACGAGTCGGTGGGTTTGGTGGGGCTTCCTGGCCGACCCTGGCCGTGACCATAGCTCTGGTCGCACCTGAAGCGTAACAGACTTTCACCTTGGTGCCTGTTTTCGGCTAGTGTGTATTTTCTAAAGTCCGTCCAGACGTCCGGCAGACCTGGTCTTTGCCTTCTGAAGAGCATGTGACAGTGACACATGGGCCATGAGAAGTGTCTGTGGGTTGCACTGAGTCTTTGTGTCACCTCCAAGGCAGAGGCTCGCGTCACTGTTCATCAGAAGAGAAGACACGAGATACACCTGTAGTGTCTTTTGATTTGGCTCTTTCTCCTGATGCCCTGGCCCCTCTCAGCCCTCAGGTCCTAAATCCTGCACCAGCTGCAGACCGCCTAAGCTGTGTAGGCCGGGCCACCTCTTCCTGGTCTCCTGTCAGCACCATGGGACTGGAGCTTACCTCACAGTGTTCTTTGAGAATCGAGGTGGCACGTGGTAGGTGCTCGCTAAATGCAGGGTGGTTTGTGTGGAGAGAGCAGGTGCAGGAGCAGGTCTGTGGCGGCCGGTATGGTGCATTGTGTACTGCGTTGGCCGCTCCGGCCGGGAGCTGGGCGGAGACCCTCAACAACCCGCAGACAAGTATCTTCCCAGGGCTGAAGCCTTCTTCTCTCTCTGTGCTGCACGACCTCTCACGTCTCAGCTGCTAACGTCTTAGATTGGTGGCAGTCCGGTTCCCAGGGTGGGCTGGGCTGGCACTGGGCAGGGTCCCTCAGTGGTCCAGGAGTGAGGTGGCATCAGAGCCCCTGCCCTCAGGGTGGCTTCCCTCAGTTGTCCTCCAGGGCATCTCTAGGCAGACCCTCCAGCTCCCCAAGGCCCCGGGACCTTGTCGTAGGAGCAGAAGTCCAATTTATCCCTACTCCATTGCCTGTTTTACATCAGAAGCTTCAGGTGCTTTGCCAAGCTGCCAGGGGAAGGGCTTGGGAGTATTTGTGGGGAGGAGTCGGGGACTTACCTTGGACAGGGGTAGGAAGAAGGGACAGAGCTGGAGGAAGGATGGTCTGTGCCCAGGTCAGGCTAGAGGGAGCGGAGACCTTTCAGTGCCTGGCTTGCCGGGGCTGGGGGCAGTGGGACCAGAGGGAGGCAGCAGTTTTCTCTCCTCTGCCCGGGACCCGGTGATCGTCAATGTCTGTGGCTGACACTGGCAGGTGTATTGAAGTAAATTAATTCTGTATTTCTAAAAGTAACTTTTGTTGTTTTGGCTTTTTTTTTTTTTTGAGTCAGAGTCTTTCTCTGTCGCCTAGGCTAGAGTGCAGTGGCGTCATCACAGCTCATTTCAGCCTCAACTTCCTGAGCTCAAGCAGTTCTCCCACCTCAGCCTCCTGAGTAACTGGGATTGTAGGTGCCAGCACCATGCCCAGCTAATGAGAGACAGTCTTGTTCAGGCTGGTCGTGAACTGAACTCAAACAATTCTGCCTCCCAGAGTGCTAGGGTAACAGGCATGAGCCACCGTGCCTGGCCTAAAAATAACTTTATGCTTTCTTTCTGCAGAAGTATTGTATGTTCTTTGTTGGAAAATCTAGAAAATAAGATACCAACAAATTGAAAAAAACAAAAGCTCCATGTAATCTCATCTCCCAGTGACAATTAATGTTAAATCTTGGTGTAGAGCCGGATGTGGTGGTGTGTGTCTGCAGTCCCAGTGCTTTGGGAGGCCGAGGCAGGAGGACTGCTTGAGCCAGGAATTTGAGGATGCACTGTGCCATGATCGTGCCTATGAATAGCCACTGCACTCCAGCCTGGGCAACAGAGTGAGACCTTGTCTCTAAAAATAATTTTGGCAGGTGTATTTTTCCAGTCTTTTTTCTGTGAATATATTTACAAAATGGGATCATTTTGCATACACCTTTTTTTAGGATAAGTTTTTATTTTGGAACATTCCCAAACTTACAGAAAAGTTGAGAGTTTAGTACAGAAGATTTTTTTCTAAACCATTTGAGAATCAGCAGCCTACTTGATACCCATAACCACTGTCAACGTGTATTTTTTTTAAATATGTATTTCCTATAAACAAGGACATTTTCTTACAGAACCACAATGCAACCGTCAAAATCAGCATCTTAACACTGATGTATTAATACACCCCAGACTGGTTATGTAATCTGTAGGGCCCCATGCAAAATGAAAAACTAGGGTACCTTGTTCAACATTAATAATTTCAGGATGGTGACAGCAGAGGGCTAAGCTGAGTGAGGCCCCCGCTGCATGCGTCGCACACCCAGCCAGCCCTGATGCCGCAGATGCTCAGCCCCTGTGCTGTTTGCGTGTGTCCCAGTGCCATCCCTTACCGCACAGCACCTGCTGCTTTTACCTGGAACGGCTCTCATGGCTTCCCTGAGCCTTCTTGGGATTTTGCGGTGTGCAGCCCAGTTGTTTGTGGGATGTCTGCAGTTTGGCCTGTTTGGTGTTTTCTCATGGTTAGATTCGGGACTCACGTCTCTGGTAGGAAACTCACAGCAGCGACACCATGTCCTCAGTTTTGGGCTGCCCCTTCCTGGTCGTGTTCTCCAAGGTGCACTAAGGAAGGCGATGGCTGTCAGCCCTCCACTGTGAACTTACTCTCTTGTTCTCTGTAACTAAGGAGTATTTCTGAGAGGTACTTAGAAATGATGTAAATGTTTAATTTTATTCAGTTGTTTAATCAGCAAGAACTCAGTTTCCTGTTTAACTCAGTAGTTATATTCATTTGTTTTGATGTTTAAATTGACCCTAATTTGGCCAATAGGAGCCTGTATTAGTTTCTTGTGGCTGCTGTAACAAATCACCCCAAACTTGTCCCACAGCTCTGGAGGCCAGACGTCCAGGATCAGGGCATGGCAGGGCCCACTCCCTCCAAAGTCTCCAGGGGAGGGTTCCTTCTTGTGTCTTCCAGCTCTGGTGGCCTTCAGCATTTCTTGGAAATGTAAGAAACTATATATGTGTGTGTATATATATATCGCATCTCCTTACTTACAAGGTAGCATATTATAAGTATTCTGAACCCTGCTGTTCTCACTCAGTGCTGCGTCCTGGGCCTCAGCGCCGTGTCTAGGGAGCTCCCCTGGGGTTACCACACGGAGCGCTTCTTAGCACATTGCTTCTCCACTCACTCGCTGCTTCTTTGTTCCATTAAATTGCCAAATATACTGCATTTCTATACATTACGGGTTCAACAATATGTAATACACATTGTTTTGTACAATTTCATTTTAAATCAGTTAAGTGAAAAGTACGCATTTATTCTGTATTTTATAATCATATAATTGCCTTTACTGATGCTCTTTGTATGGGTTCAGGTTTTCATCAAGGGTCGCTTGCTTCCAGAGTGAAGAGCCTCTTTCATGTTTTCTTGTAAGGCAGGTTTGCTAACATTGAATTCTCTCTGTTTTTGTTTATCTGGGAAAGTCTTTATTTCTCTTTTGTCCTTGAAAGATGGCTTTGCTGGATATAGGATTCTTGGTTGATGGATTTTTTCCCCCTGTGAGGACTTCGAATGTGTTCTGTCTTCCTGGGCTCCGTGGTTTCTGCTGAGAATCAGCTGTTAACCTTGTTGAGGTTTCCTGCATCATTTTTCTCTTGCTTTTTTTAGTATTTGCTTCTTGTCTTTTCCCTTTTGCACTTTTATTATGATGGCTCTATGGATCTTTCTTTGCTTATTTTTTTTTTTTAATGAGACAGAGTCTCACTCTGTTGCCTGGGCTAGAGTGCCGTGATTTTAGCCTAGCTCACAGCAACCTCAAACTCCTGGGCTCAAGTGATCCTTCTGCCTCAGCCTCCTGAGTAGCTGGGACTACAGGCATGTGCCACCATGCCCGGCTAATTTTCTCTATATATTTTTAGTTGTCCAGTTAATTTCTTTCTATTTTTAGTAGAGACGGGGTCTCGTTCTTGCTCAGGCTGGTTTCGAGCTCCTGACCTTGAGCGACCCTCCCGCCTCGGCCTCCCAGAGTGCTAGGATTACAGGCATGAGCCACTGCGCCCAGCCTTTCTTTGCTTATTTTGTGTGGAGTTCAGCAAGGCTCCTAGGTGTGTATATTATTGAGGGTTTTTTTCTTGTTACTTTTGGGACATTTTAAGCCGTTATTTCCTTGAATATTTATCTTCTCTTTTCTGCCTTTCCTCTCCTTCTTTCCATTATGTGTATACTAGTGCATTTAATAGTGTCCCACATTTCTCTGAGGCTTCATTTTTCTCTTTTTCTGATTGCATCATCTCTATTGATCTATTTTCAAATTTGCTAATTCTGTATTCTGCCAGGTCAAATCTATTATTGAGCCCTCTCATGAATTTTTCATTTCAGTTATTGTACTTTTCAGCTGCAGAATTTGTTTCTGTTTTACAATTTCTGTCTGGTTGTTGGCATTCTCTCCTTGATGCAGTGTTGACTTTGTATCTTCCACTTCTTTGTTTATCATGGTTTCCTTTAGTTCTTTGAACATATTTATAATGGCTACTTTGAAGGTTTTTTCTGTTATTAATAAGCCCAACATCTGGTCACTCTCACAGGAACTTTCTGTTTCCTGCTTTTTTCCAGGTGTACAGTTCACACTTCCTTGTTTCTTTGCATGTGCTGTGACATTCCTTGGAAACTGAACATTTGAGATGATACATGTGGCAACTCTGGGCTTGTTACTGTGATTTACTTGCTTACTTGCCTAGTGACTGGCTCGGTTGTTTTATTGGAGTCTGTCTCCCCACCCCAGTTCCCAGAGTGTTAAGTATCTAACGTTGCTCCTCAGGGAACTCAGCAGTCACCCTGGGATTCGGTGAGGGCTCTCTTGCATCACAGCAGGGCTCTCCTAGACTCCTTCCCTGACCACACCAATTGTTTGGTCCACCAATTGTTCTATCGTTTCAACAATGCTCTGAGGCATAAGTCGTTCCACAGCCTAAAGAACCAAATCTAGGACCCTTTGAAGGGATAGTTCCTGAGGTCAGTGTTTGAGATTTGTCCTGACCTCAGGTGGGCTCCTTCCAGCTCTCTTTCCCCAGCTCTCCGTGGCAACGGTATAACCTGTATCTCCAATGCATCTACCAGCCTCCTCCCACTCACCAGCCACCATAACTGCCATTGTTTTTGAGAGCACCCTTAGGCTTGAACTTCTCCACACTCTGTTGCAATGAAATCAGTTCGTTTGGGAAGAGACTAGGATTTATCTGCTTTACAGCAAAAATCTATAGCCAGAATCTCTGAACCACACAGCCTTGGAGCTGGGGGTGGGAGGTGATCTTTTCTTGAGTGACACCAGTTGTCACTTGCCTTGGAGTTGAGGTTGGGGGTGGCAGTAGCCTGTGGTCCTGTCCTCCCCTGGGGCGAAACCACCACCAGGACCCCAGCACCCTCAGCACAGCAGGTGGCAGGCAGAGCCCTGGTCCCACGAGTGGGCACTGTGCAGAAGGGAGCCTCTGGCTGCACTCACGCAGGACGAGCAGTGCTGATGTCCTGCCCTGCGCAGGAAGAGAATGCTCTAGCCACAAGCTGGGGCTGAAGGGATTCTGGTTCTCGGGTCCACCAGTCCAGAGGGGAACTTCCGTTTCACTGCAGCCGCTCTCAGGACAACACGTGTGATGTGTGCCCCTGTGAGCTCCGAGGAGCTGTCCCGTGGGAGCTGTGTCTACGGGACGTGGGGCACAGCCTGGACGGAGATAGTGCAGCTGTGTGGGCTGGGGAGGGCCAAGCACTGCCTTCTGTAAAGTCTGAGTTTTCAAGAAACGTACTGTTTTTCTGTAAAGGAGTTTTCATTTTGAGCACAGAAAGTAGATCTGACGTTTGTGTTTAGCCTTATGTATTATTGTTATTAAATTAAATACATATCCATTTAATTAAAACTCAAACATCTTAAATGATTTCCTCCTCTTTTCAAGCGTGCCGTTTCATTATATCCTAGTAGCTCGCCTTAAGGTGCGCAGTTGGGTGTCTGCACCACTCGGTCGCTGCGGAGCCTGCGGAGAGTGTCATTTTTATCGCTGATTTTCTTTCGTTTTCTCACTTAGTTATTAACACCATCCCTTGCACCAACCTGATGCTCCCTTGATCACAAAAGTGCTACTGTCTTATCGGATTAGGTTTCTAATTCCCTGTGCCCTTGGCCAGGTCAGACTTGCCCCTGACTGGCTTGGCTGCTCCTTCTGGTGGGAAGAGCTGCCTCTCCTGCTCCTCGGGGACTGAAAAGCTTTCTTCTCCTTAAGATCTTCCACAGCCTTGAATGATGCTCAGCACCGGTAGCCCAGGAGCCCTGAGGAGGCAAGTACTAGACTTGGTCCTGACTGGCAGATGCTCCAGGAAGGCACCTAGTTATTCTTCTCCTGCTGCATAGGTAAAAATTGAAATGTTTGAAAGCAGCTTCGTTGGTGACATGCTCTTCTTCTAAGTTGCCAGCAGGTGGGTACCATGAGGACCTTCTGCTGGCACACAGACACGGCACCCTTCAACCCAGCTCCCCCTGCAGGAGTCCACCCTGCGGAGCATCCTGCCCAGCTTGGAACTTGGCAGGAGCGATGAGAAGTCACGGTTGCAACGAGAGCAGTGCTGTGAATATGAACATTCTAAGCAAAATTCTAAAATATTAAAATCAGCGTGTATACTCTGTAACTTCAGAGAGTCAAATCTAAAACAATAACAAGAGCTAATAGTCAGGGTTGAACTCCTGGGGGCCCAATAAGGATGTGGCTGTGTTCCCCGGGCTGGATAGACCCAGGACAGGAAAGTCCCATGAGAACTTTTTATATCAAAATGGCACGTTTTTGAAAGTGGCCTGGGACGGTCCCTGTGTTCTCAACTGTGAAGCTAAATGCTGATGGAATGAAAAGTCTGTAACAGGCGGCCACACACGGCAGCATTCCAGTAACACCTTTCATTTGAATGCCAGGTCACAGTGGCATTTGTGGATGCTATGGATAAATCCTCTCCTTTGTCGAGGTAAAGACCCAGTCATTGGATTTCACCAGTTATTGTTCCTCAAGAGCGTGAATAACGATGGCTTTGCACTAATGATATTTCTAGAGTGGCTGTGTGCAGTGTCACTGAGGGCTATGTCCTGCTGGTGTGTTGACTCTTCACCCCATTAGCAGCCGGTTTCGACTTGAGAAAAATGTGATGCGGGCTGGAGTTTCTTTGATCATGCTTGGGTGTGATAAATAAAGGAAAGTGGAGGATTGCATAAAAACAAAATTCAACATGGAATTACCGCTGCAGGTAAGGCAGAGAATTCTGTACCCTTCCAGGTGGGTTTATCAGGTCAAAATCCCATCCACTTGAGAATTTAAAAAAGTATGTCATGAGAAAAGCATCTTGTCGCTCTTCTTGGTTTTCTAGTAAATAGAAGTGAGCAACATGGCCATGGAAACGAACATCTTAAGATGAATTTTTAAAAAGGTACAGAAGTATCAATAATCTAATGATGCATTAGGTAGCCTGGAATAAATGGTTTTCCTATGAACCCAAGTTGAGGTGAAATTATTGAAACTTCTGAAGAAATATCCTATTTTGAAACCAATTGTCTTTTTAAAAGGCCCACATTTTGTGTTGTCAAAAATCAGTTGTCAAGGCAGATAATTCTAAGCAAGTTATTTTTGTAGCTTTGCTCAGAATATCCATAGATGTTAGCTGATGCAAAGTAGATGTTGCACGTTAGATACCAGAACGTAGGATCATTGCTTCTTACCACAAATTTATAATGTTTCTCTACTGGCATTACATTGACCCAAACCCGTGAGATTGTGTTAAATATATCAACTTTGTTTTTCTATAACCCTTAAATACTGTAAAAGGGTAGTTCTAGAGATGGCAAAATTTCACAAGACCAAGCCTTGGGATGTCCAAGGCATTATAATACAAAGTCTTAAATTTAAATGAAAAAACGAGAAGTTTGGACTGAAAGTTCTGACTACATCACCAGTGACAGGTAGAGTTGAGGGTTTGCAGCTTGGATCTTGTGGCTGAAATGAGCCCTCTGCCTCGCTTTCCTTGGCACGGGGTCTCCTTCAGTCTGCTGTGGGGATGCTGTGCTGTGGGGCGTGTCGTGCACACCACCAGCACCAGCTGCAAGCACCTCCTCACTTGCCCGGAGCGTGGTTCTGGTTACTGACAAGATTTAAGTTACATTCTGCGGACGGAGAGGTGTGGGAAGAGGCATAGACTCATGGCTTTAGAGGATTTTGTGACTGCAGTGACAGGCACCCCATTTACAACCCACTTGGGTCCTTTGATGGACTGGTTGTAAAGTTGGGTCCCGTCCGACACCTCATCCCCAACGATGAAACATTTGCGACTAACTTTCAGAGCTGGGAGTAGCCCAACCCGAGTGGCCCCAAAGCACTTAGAGCGCCCGTGTCCTGCCTTTGGCCCTGGGCCACCCTTTGGCACTGGTGAGGTCTAGGAGTGTGAGTGCCCTGGGGACCCACCCTCGGGGAGGACGGGGCTGACCTCTGCTCATTGCTGGGCCACTGTGGGGCACCATTGTGGTAATCTAGCCCATCAGTGAAGTGGAGGGAAAAACTCAATGGATTTGAGCTGCTGTTTCAAGAAGGGAGCACACTGCTCCTACCTGTCTCCTCCAAGATGGGTCGAAGGTGAAACCACCGCTTACGTGATTTCCCCAACATTGGAGGATGAGGTCTGTGTTAGTCTGTTTTGTGTTGCTATGAAGGAAATAGCTGAGGCAGGGAAATTTATAAAGAAAAGAGGCTCATTTGGCTCCTGGTTCTGCAGGCTGTAATAGAAACATGGCGCCAGCATCTGCTTCTGGTGAGGGCTTCAGGGAGCTTCCACTTGAGGTGGAAGGCTAAGGGGGAACCAGTGTCCCCTGGCGAGAGAAGGTGCCAGAGAGGAAGGAGGGGGCGCCAGGCTCCCTTTAACAGCCAGCTCTCCATGAATACACCCCAGCACTGCCCCCCACCCCGGGTCCTGAGACCCAGGGCCTCAGTCTCCCAGGCCTCCCAGCTGTCCTGACTAGGGACTCAGCGCCTGCTCTGCCAGAGAGACCTCTTGCCGCAGGGCTTCTCCCTTGACCCTCTGGGACCCCCTCATTACCATGGGGAGGGCACCAAGCCACTCATGAGAGGCCTGCTCTGTGACCCAGACGCCGCCCACTAGGCCCACCTCCAACACTGGGGATCAGGTTTCAACATGAGATTTGGAGGGGCAAACATCCAAACCTTAGCAAGTTCTATTGTCACAGAAGTGTGGGAGATTTTGCACATGACAATGTTTTTTATTTTGAAGCAGTTCCAAAATTTGGAGAGTTGCTTAGGGTGTTCACAATAAAGCATTGTGTAAGGACTATGTTTTGATATTGCTAAATGAAAATTTGTTCGTTCAGATTCTTAGGTGGGAATGAAATAAGTATACATGGAGGTTTTGTGTCTGACTGCTTGGGGAGAGTAAAACCAAAATTAGAGATTGTGATGTAGACTTACTGTGTAAACAAGGACATTATTGTGCATGTCTTCCAATAACACACAGCAGCCCAGCGTGGCTGTTTATCTAAGTTCCTGAGAGTAGAAGCAGTCTTAAAGTGTACAGATGCCCTTCCACTTGTGATGGGCTTTCATACGATGGGCTTACCCAGACGTAACTGTGTGGTAAGTCGAGGCACATACGGAATGCGACAGCAGTCGCCGTGTCATAAAGTCAAGGAATCGTCAGCTGAACCATTGTGAGTCAGGGCTGTCTGCATGATCTTTCACCCGTTCTCAGTTCTCTCCGCGAGCGTGGGCAATCCTGAACGCAGTGAGCATCACCGTGCCTCCTTTCTTACCAGGTGGTGGCTGCCACCACTTCTGAAGGACCACTCCACAGCCCCTCATCGCCTTTGTGGGACCTGAACTTTCGGTTCAGGTCCAACAACCTTCATGTGACCTGTGACTATTCTTTACATAGGGAACTTTTGTAATAAGAATGTCAAAAAAAAAAAATTACCACAAGGCTGAATTGACATACTTGGGCATCTATCTGTCCTAGTCTGTTTATGCTGCTATAACAAAATACCTGAGACTGGGTAGTTTAAAAACAATAAAGATGTATTTCTCATAGTTCTAGAGACTGGGAAGTCTGAGGTCAAGGTGCTGCACCTCCAGTGTCTGGGGAGGGCCTGGTCTCTGCTTGCTGCTGTACCCTCTGCAGGGGACGAGCACACTGTCCTCACGGCGCAGAAGGCAGAAGGAAAAACTGCCTTGCTAGTTCCCTCCAGCTCTTTTGTATTAATAAATTCCCCAGTCCCATCCTCAATGGCTCTGTTCCCTGCCTTAGTCACCTCCTTGTAATTGTTTTATGCACTTGTATTCTAAATCATGTATTAATACAAAACATAATCATAATTACAACCCAACAAATATAATGCTAGTTTTTACATTTACTTACTTACTTACTTTTACCAGAGATCTTTTCCTGATGGATAGTATTTTACATATTTATGGGGTAAATGTGAGTTTTTGTTATATGCATAGAATGTGTCTTGATCAAGTCTCAGGGTATTTGAGGTATCCATCATCTTAAGTACTTACCATCTGTGTGTTGGGAGCATTTCAATTCCCCTCTTATAGATACTTTGAAATATACAATACATTGTTGCTAACTATAGTCACCCTACTCTGCTACTGATCATTAAAACTTGTTTCTTCTGTCTGCTGTTTGTTCGTTCCCATTAACCAACATCTCTTCATCCTCCACCCATCGTCCTACCCTTCCCTGTCTCTGGTATCTATTATTCTACTCTCTACCTCGATGAGATCAAGTTTTTTAGCTCCCACATATTAGTGAAAACATGTAGTATTTGTCTTTATGTGCCTGGCATATTTTACACAACATAATGAGCTCCCGTTCCATAGATGTTGCTGCAAATCACATGATTTTATTCTTTTTTATAGCTGAATAAAGTACTGAATAAAATATGGCTATTTATATCTACCACATTTTCTTTATCCATACATTTAAAATTGTTATCCTTTTATTGAATTGATCCCTTTGTCACTATATAATGACTTTCTTTGTCTCTTTTTACTGTTTTTCATTTAAAATCTGTTTTATCTGATGTAAGTATAGCTACTCCAGCTTATTTTGGTTCCCATTTACATGGAATATCTTTTTCCATCCATTTACTTTCAGTTTATATGAGTCTTTATTGGTGAGATGAGTTTCTTATGGGCAGCATATAGTTGGGTTATGTTTTTTTTTTTTATCCATTTAGCCATTCTGTCTTTTAAGTGGAAAGTTTAATACATTTAGTTTAATCCATTTATATTCCAGTTTATTGATATGTGAGGGTTTATTCCTGTCATTTTATTAAATGATTTCTGGTTGTTTTGTATATTCTTTGTTCCTTCTTTCCCCCTTATTGTTTACCATTGTGATTTGATGGGTTTTTATAATGGTAATATTTGAGTCTTTTCCTTCTGTGTTTGCTCTACCAGTGGTTTTTATATTTTCATGCATTTTCATGAAATACTTCATGAAAACAGCAGATATTGTTCTTTTACTTCTGGATATAGGACTCTCTTAAGCATTTTTTGTAGGGTCAATCTAGTTGTGATGAATTCCTTCAGCTTCTGTTGGCTTGGAAAGACTTTATTTCTCCTTCATTTGTGAAGGATAATTGTGCTGGGTATAGTATTCTTAGCTGAAAGTTTTTTTCTTTCAGCACTTTCAATACATAATCCCATTGTCACCTGGCCTGTAAGGTTTCTGCTGAGAAGTCTGCTGTTAATCTGATGGGGTGACAAATGCTTTTCTCTTGCTGTTTTTAGAATTCTGTTTTTGACTTTTGACAGTTTTGCTATAATGTGCTTTGGAGAAGACCTTGAATTGTATCTGGGGATCTCTGAGCCTCCTGCATCTAGATGTCTGAATCTCTGGCTAGATTTGTGAAGTTTTCACTGATTATTTCATTAAATATATTTTCCACCCCCCTTTTTTTGTCTTTGCCTTCTGGGACTCCAAAAATTCAAATATTATGTTTGGTTGTTTTCTGGTATCCCATATGTCATGTCATGTAGACTTTGCTCATTCTTTTTTCTTTATTTTTGTCTAGGTTATTTCAAAAGACCTGTTTTCAAGTTTTGAGACCCTTTCTTCTGCATGATCTAGTCCACTGTTGAAGTTTTCAAATGTATTTTGTGTTTCATTCAGTGAATTCTTCAGTTCTAGAATTTCTGTTTAGTTCTTTTTTATGATATCTATCTCTTTGGTAAATTTCTCATTGGTATCCTGAATTGCTTTTCTGATTTCTTTTTATTGTTTTTCAGTGTTCTCTTGTATCTCACTAAGCTTCTTTAAAATCTGTTGTAGTCCCAGCTACTCAAGAGGCTGAAGAGGAAGGATTGCTTTAGCCTAGGAATTTGAAGCCAGCCTGGGCAACATAGTAAGAACCATCTCTAAAAATATATATGTATTTTTTTCTCTAATTTTTTTGGTGGGATTTTGTAAATTTGTTTTTGATTGGGATCTGTTGCTGGAGGATTATTATTTTCCTTTGGAAGTGTCATATTTCCTTGCTTTTTCATTTTTCCTATATCCTTATGTTGATATCTGAACATCTACTGTGACAGTTGCTTCTTCCTGTTTTTTGTAGGAGAGGGCTTTTCCCTGAAGATATATTTATGCCATTGGTTGGGCCGGGCACGTTGGCTTTGATTCTGGGTATGTGCTATAGTTTAGTCTCTATACAGTTAATTCAGCTATAAAAAGTGTCAGCGGTATCTGTAATTTCCTTGGTGGCTTAGGGTGTGGCTATTAATAGAGGCTGTGGTAAAGTTTTGCTGGGGACTTAGGAGGCCAGGTGGGCCAGTGTTTGGGCCCCAGTGGTGGCAGTGGTGGGCTGAACATGCTTGTCCTTTGACCCCAGAACAGCATTCTCTGGCACCTGTGTCAGCAGGTCTAGGTAGGCTGATTATTGGGCCTCCATGTGGCTTGCTCAGATGTTGGTAGTGGCAGTGGTTGGCCAGGTGGGTGGGCAGCCAGTGTGGCATGAGTGATGGCAGTGGTGAGATGACCCTCTGCATCCTAAGCAGCGTGCGCTGGTGTTAGTAGTGCCTGCAATGGGCCAGGCAGGCCAGTCTCCAGGGCCATAAGTGGCATTTGTAGGTAGGTGCCAGCTTTAGTGGTAGGGGCAGCATGGGTCGGCTCAACCCCAGGCCCCAGGAGGAGTGCTCAGGTGCCGTCAGTGGAGAATTGGGCTAGTCAATCCCCAGGCCCCTGGACTGTGCTCTGGCATGGGGGGGCCAACGTCCAGCTGGGCAGGCTTGTCCTCAGACCCTCAATGGTGTGTGTTGGTGCCTGTCATGGTAGGCAAGGGCAGGGCAAGCCCTAGGCCCCCAGAAGAGTGCTCGGGGGTGGGGCAGCAGTGGTTGAGTGGCACTCTAGCCCGGGCAACAAAGTGAGACTCTGTCTCAAAAAAAAAACCAAAAAACAAAAAAATAGCACCTTACCATAGCTATTTAGGACTTGGGAGGAGTGTGGGACCCAGTGCAAGCTCCCTCCATGGAACAGTGCTGCTGTGCGATCTCCAGGCAGTTCCCTATGTTAGTTTCAAGGCTTGCAGGCATTGAGGAGCTCTCCCATGGGGGGAACGTGGTTCACTGGAGGACTCTCACTCACCCTTTCCCTGCACTTGGGTGTCTTTCCTGGCTCCCAGCAAATCCCAGCAGGCTGACTTGCTTCTCTTTCCTTGCTTTAGGTGTTTTCTCTCACTTTTATGTTGAATTCTAATGTTCTCTCTTGGATGAGCTATTCAAAGTGTGATTATCTACCCACTATTTTGGTTCTTCTTAGTGGAGGAAGTATGAGATGCCTCTAGTCTTTCTACTGTTAACAGAGATCTTCATTTTTTTGTATGGCTTTGGATTGCCATCTAGGTTCCTTTCATTTCACCCTCTACCCCATTTAGCATTTCTTGTAGCTAAGGTCTGCTAGTGTGAATTCCTTTAGCTTTGTTCTATCTGGGAATGTCTTAAGTTCTCCTTCAGTCTCTTTTTTCTTTTTTTGGAGACAGAGTCTCTCTTTGTTGCCCGGGCTAGAGTGCCATGGCATCAGCCTAGCTCACAGCAACCTCAAACTCCTGGGCTCAAGTAATCCTTCTGCCTCAGCCTCCCAAGTAGCTGGGGCTACAGGCATGCACCACCATGCCTGGCTAATTTTTTCTACATATTTTTAGTTGTCCAGCTAATTTCTTTCTATTTTTAGTAGAGACGGGGTCTCGCTCTTGCTCTGGCTGGTCTCACACTCCTGACCTTGAGCAATCCTCCCACTTCAGCCTCCCAGAGTGCTAGGATTACATGCATAAGCCACCACACCTGGCCTTTCTTTCAGTCTTGAAGGATAATTTTGCCAGATATAAAATTTCTATTAATACTTGATAATTTTTTTCTTTCACTAATTTAAATATATTGTCCCACTGCTTTCCAGCCTTCATAATTTCTGATTAGAAAATGGGTGTGAATCTTGTCAAGGATTTCTTGTTACAAGTTGCTTCTCTCTTGTTGCTTTCAAGATTATCTTTGGCTTTTGGTAGTTTGATTATAATATGTCTCACTGTGGATCTCTTTGAGTTTATCCTGCTTGCAGTTTATTGAGCCTCTTGGATGTGTAGATTCATGTCTTTCATCAAATTTTGGAAATTTTTGGTCACCATTTATAATATTTTATGCCTCTTTTATCTCCTTTCTTCTGCTGCTGGAACTTGTTTAATGTGTATATTGTGGTACACTTGTTGGTGTTCTGTAGGTTCCTTAGACTTTGTTCATTTTTATTTATTCTTTTTTCTTATTGCTTCTCAGATTGGGTAACTTCAATTGCCCTGTATTCAAGTTTGCTGATCCTTTCTTCTGCTTGCTCAAATCTGCTGCTTGACCTCCCCATTGAATTTTTCATTTCAGCTATTATACTTTTCAGCTCTAGAATTTCTGTTTTGGTTCCTTTTTATTACTTCTGCCTCTTTATTGATATTCCCTACATTTCATGCAAAATCGTCCTGATTGCCTTTAGTGCTTTGTCGATGGTTTCCTTCAGCATCTTGAGCACAATGAGGACAGTTAAAGTCTTTGTCTAGTAAGTCCAATGTCTTGGATTTCTCAGGGATGTTTACTGTTGATTTTTTTCCCCCATGAATGAGCCACACTTTCATGTTTCTTTATAGGTTTTATAAATTTATGTTGAAAACTAGAAATTTTGAATATCACAGTGTGGTAATTTTGAAAACCAGATTCTCCCCTTTTCTCAGGAATTGATGATGTTTCTTGTTGCAGGGTACACTTGTCTATGTAGAGACTATTTCAAGGGTAGACCATATGGTAAGCCATAAAACAATTTTCAATAAATCTTAAAAAATTGAAATCATACAAAGTATTTCCTTCAACAACAGTAGAATGAAGCTAGAAATGAATAACACAGGAAAACTGAAAAATTCACAAATACATGAAAATTAAACAAACACTCCTAAACAACCAATGGATCAAAGAACAAATCACTAAGTAAATTAGAGAATACTTTGGTATAAATGACAACAAAACCACAGCACACCAAAACTTATGGGATGCAGGGAAAGTAATGCTTAGAAGGAAATTTACTGCTGTAAATGGTACATTAAAAAAAGAAAGATCTCATATCAGCAACTTGATTTTAAACCTTAGGAAGTAGAGAGAGAAGAGCAAACTAAATGCAAAGTCCACATAAAAAAGTAATGAAGATTAGAGCAGAGATAAATGGAAGAGAATAGAGATACAGTAGAATCAACAAAAGCAAGTTTGTTTTTTGAGAAGATCAACAAAATTGACAAACTTTTAGCTCAAGAGAGAAGGCATAACTAAATCAGAATTTAAAGAGAGGACATTAAAAGGATTAGAAGAGACTATTATGAACAATTATATGTGAACACATTAGATAATCTAGATGAAATTGACAGATTCCTGGAAACAAACAAACTGCCAGTACTGACTCAAGAAGAAATAGGAAATGTCAATAGATCTACATCAAGTAGAGATTGAATCAATAATTAAAACCTCCCCCAAAAGAAAAGCCCAGGACCAGATGGCTTCACTGATGTATTCTATCAAATATTTAAATAAGACTTAACACCAATCCTACCAAACTCTTTCAAAGAATAGAAGGGTGAACACTTCCTGACACATTCTTTAAGACCAGTATTTCTTTGAGACCAGCATTACCTGAGATCAACGCCGGACAAAAATACCACAAAAAGAAAGCTACAGACCAATATTTCTTTTTTTTTTTAATTACTTTTAATTTATTATGTTTTCTAGATTTTTTTTTCCAAAAATTTTATTGGGGGAAAACTACAAAACATTTACAGTACAATGTTTACAGTCACAATTTGTAGTGAGCTAATTTCCCAAAATATATTACAACTCAAGTTGACTTATCTTGTTACATTCAAAAACCTACT